>JANTPZ010013703.1:0-10603 GCA_025593235.1 Vachellia pachyceras
TTGTCTTGCAGGATTGGAATCCTGTTTGATCGATCGAGTGCCATCAGGCTAAGTGGGATGTCCGAAAAGGCATATATCAGATCGTACAATTTGTTGCACAATGGTCTTGGAGTCAAGTTGGTTTTTTCTCTATACTCTTGAGATTTTCCTTCTGTTTAATTGAGTTGTATGGTTTGTGCTATATCGGAATGGACGTTTTACTGAATTGGTAAACCATTTGGTACTGCAGGACAAAGCTTGATGTCAGAGAATTAGCTATTCAATTTGGGTGTGTCAGAATTATTTCATATGTTCGAGATGGTTTGAATATGTATGTTCAAATCTTCCTGTTGCTCTTTCTCTATTTCCTGTATATGATGCAAAACCTGCAAGATGTTTGACAAAATGTTTCTGAAGTGATTAGAATTGTCTCACTGCTTCTGTTTGATTGTGAGTCTATTGCTAAGAGAATTGGAGATGTCTTACTGTTTGTATTCCTTTCAGCTATAAGGAACGTTTTCTGTCATCATTACCTGCTTCTCGACGTGCAAGTGCTGACTTCACTCGTCCTGTGTTCACTGCTGTTGCTTTTTATTTATGCGCGAAGAAACATAAGGTGCCTACATTTCCCATACCCTAAGATAGGATACGAACTGTTCCTGTGTTGTTTAACCTGTATTAAATGTCTATGTTGCAGCTCAAAGTAGACAAGCTCAAGTTAATCGAACAATGTGGTACCTCTGAATCTGAATTTTCCAGTGTAAGCCATAAACTTTGGTATCTTGAATTAATATGAGGGTTTCAGTTTGATGTTAGCTCTCTTAAACTGATTCTGAGTGTCTGCTGCAGGTTTCTACTTCCATGAAAGACTTGTGCCATGACATTTTTGGAGTTGCCAAAGAAAAGAAGGATCCGAGAGAAGTGAAAACAAATCGAGGTATTTTCCCACTGTGCCTTTAATTTTGACTACATCAATTGAGCGCCAAATGATGACCGAAGTAATCTATTTTCTGCTCCTTCCCCCAATAAAGTATCTAAAGTTAACATTTCTGGTCAGATTTATTGGATACGTTGCCAGAGAAAAGGAGAGCTGAAGATGGTGGCTATTCATCTGATGAAGGACCAAATGTACTAATCAAATCCAACTTTACATACACCATCGTTTTTCCCTTATAGTAAATTTAAGTCTGGCCTATTCGATACTCTGAGACACTTCTATGCTAACTCAAGTGTCCATTATGTTTTAACACTGTCGTCGACACCATGATGATTGATACAATGAAAAAATATCATAGATCAAATTGATTCTTCATTTTTATCTTGTTTCTGTCTTACCATATATAAGTGAATGGGTAGTTACTCCATTGAGCTCCATTAATCTTCAATCCAAGATGGAGTTAACCTTTTTTTCTTCATCTATAACAATAGTATCATGTCCTAAAAGACAAACCAGGATGACTAACTCAAGTATGATTATTATGAACTTACAATATTGCCATGCAGTTATAGGTTGCTAGCCATTCAAATTCTGCTGCAAGTTTTTGTTAATTTTAATATAGTGAACTATGACTAATTACTCTATAGTTTCTGATAAGCTGACTTTGCTAGTCTGTAAGATCATTCTTTATGGTGTAATTGCAGTTTCTGATGGCAAGGCCTTCATTATATTAGGCAAATGCTTAATTTTTAACTGATTCATTATGTTAGGTAATATGTGACAATTGTGTGAAACATGGACACCAGAAAATGCAGTTGAATATGCAATTATGAAATAAGACACCTTCATTCTCAGCCATTTTGTCAATCGGTAGCATCTTAGCTATTTACCATGTAATACTGCCATACATATATATACTTAGATACCACTTTTAGAAGTAATTGGTCCAATTGCATGGAAAATGTATTCTCCTCCAGTATGCTGCAAAAACTTTTATTGAATTTGGCTACTTGTTGTAATCTCCAGCTTTCAAGCTATAAGAAACGCAAACAAATGGAAAAACATGACTACGAGAAGTGGAAGTCTTCAGTGCTTGCATCCAAGGATCAAAACAAAGCCGAAGGTACAGATGCATTTTGTGCTATGCTTTCTTTGGTACCAAATTTAGTTTGAATTTTTCAAATGTTGAAACATAGCTTTGCAGAACTCTTGATAGAATACTGTATATCATGGGATTGAGGTTGAAAGTGGATGAAGTTAGTGGATTAGTTTGTTAGAATATTTTTAGGAGTTAATTTATTTTTTGTTGAGATAATCAAGACTTGAGAGATTTGTTTATGATTGAGTTGATATTGTTTAAAACAGTTATTTTCTTATTTTCTATTATCATTTATTATTATTTCATATTTGTTTTTATATTATAAATAAGGCAGAAGCTAGCAGAAAGAGGCTGAGTAGATTTTGAGATTCATTGTAACTTTAATGATACGAGTTTAAGATTTTTATCTACTAAGCTTTTCCCTTTATTAGTTTGCGTAGTTAGATTCTGATCTCATGTTTTAATGAAGATTTTTCTTTCTTCTTTCTCTACCTACCTTGGATCCTATAAACTCTTCAGCAATGTTTCGCATCTTATGCCTTTTTAAGTGACTTCTTGTTCTCGTATTCTACATTATTGATATCTAAATGATACACTCAAGCTTTGTTCCTTTAACTAGTTCCTCGTAAGCGATGCCGGCAGACTCGTCTCGGTTTTAGTAAGAAAGCTCCTGAGGCTGACAAGGTGGAGGCTGTGTTGGATGCCTTGGACTCGTTTTCATAGTAAAAGAAGGATGTGAATAGTTCAATGTACTCCTACTTCCCCTTCACCTTCAAGTTATTGTTTGGAATTACAAAGGCATTAATTTATAGAAATTAATTCTGTACAGATTTGCTTTCCTTTCAAAGGGTTTTAGCTGCAAAATTCTTGTTCTTGAAAGAAGTTGCAATAACTTGAATGCCACAAGTTGGGAAAATTGGGCAAAAATCTTGCATTAAAAATTTATTAGCGGGAAGGACATGAATCAGATTACTGTGCGAATAAAATTTTTGATGGAAAGAAATTTTAGGCTATACTTTATGATTGATTCTAAATTACTTTTTGTGAATGCTAACTGTTATTCCTCTTTATTTTTCGCTTCATACAATAAGGTGTCTAAAACCACTTAAGTGTTAATTGATAAGCGAGTTGGTATATATTTTTTTTATATATTCTTGCTTTTGCTAAAAAAAAGTTTATCTAGTGTAATTTCTAACAATCCAAATACAAATATGGTTTTTCCAGTGTGATTTAGAAAGGCTTCAGTTACTTCCAAAAACTTGAAGAAAATGCTCAAGGAAACAAGAATGTGCATGAGTTATGAATGACCAAGCAGCAACACAGTAATGTCTAGCTTGATTTCTGAGACACGAAAGTGAATCTGATTATACTTCAACTTCCATGCATGATCGGAAAAGGGGCCAGGTTTATGCTTAGAAAAGTTTTCATTAACCTTAACACATCTCAGACTTATTTCTTTAATGAACATTTCCTTATCATATATATATAAAGGGCTTATTTGGAATGTTTCTAAATGTCAAATATACGTTTTACATTATTTTTTCACAAAACGAGATAATCTCCTCTACATATTTACTCCGGTTTACGTAAAAGTACTTCTCTACCGTATTTCTAAACTGGTCTAAAATATACACTGTCATGTGAGCTTGGACTAGTGTATACAATCCATAGAAGCAACGGGAAGATCCAACACCTGATAGTTAACTACTCTCTCATATCATACAAGATTTCAAAGTATTCTTTCGATATAAATAATTAAAACCAATGCATCAAAGTATCTAGCAAGTAAACTATAGATACCTTGGAACGATGAAGCACTGACTGCCATTTCTGATGAAAGCAGATTATGAACAGCTTAATTAGTCCATGATCAGTGAAGCCACATATAGGAAATAATGAATATTTCAATTCCTTATTCTTTCATTTTAGATTAATTAATAAAGGAAATTAAAAAAGCGGACATACAAAAGGGAAGAGAGAGATATATAATTAAATAATATAATGATGGTGGCATAAACCAATGAGAGGAAGCATAGTAAAAAGCCCCAAACGAATGGCCATCACATAGACTTTGTTATGAGACATCACTCTCTCTTTACTCAAATCAAACGTCTTCTTTCTTAAAATTTATAATACAAGACCCATGTAGTGAGCGATATATGTATGTATATATTTAATGTTATGTAATATATAATTTTATTACATCTAGTACTGGAAAATTAGTTTCAAGCATTATATTGTTGAGCTTCTTAATTAGGAGAATATCTATTAATACAATTTTTTTAATTTACAAAAGTTCGTATGAGTGATTTGTAGAGACATTGTTTTGATGATAAGAAAACTAATGAAGAGGTTTTTGCAGCCTGTCAAGGATTTTTGGAAACAACTGTCAATCATCAGTTGTTGGAGTCTATGTTGCAATACTCGAGTTAAAGGTAATCAAAACTCGGGTCCTATAATATCTTAACTTTTGAAGAAAACTCGAGTATTTAAAACAAGTGTTCAAAAACTCGAGTTGCAAATTTCAGATAACTCAAGTGTCATGACTATTAGCAGAGTTTTTTATAAGCAAATTCTTTCAGGCAAACTCGGGTTCTTTAAAGAGTGTTGATTAACTCGAGTTCAATTTCATTCACATTCGAGTGTTGTTACCTATGGCTTTGTTGAACAAGAAAACCTTTTGAAGTTAACTCGAGTCTTCATTTAAAGTATTGAATAACTCGAGTTATATTTCTAAGTAAACTCGAGTGATTTGTTTTTGAACTTGAGTGGCCAGCAAAAGTTTTCATATTTCTCTTTACAGAGCTCCCTTTGAAAACTCGAGTCCCATTAAAGGTGCATTAGCACTCGAGTCCTCAGTATTTATCAACTCGAGTGTCGAGACATATTTCAAATCTTTTTCTCTTTGATTACTTTAGAAGAACTCGAGTCCTTTTGTCCATCAACTCGAGTGCATCTTAACTTCCTTTCAAACTTGAGTGCTAAACAATCTTTACAAAGTTTTACTTCACAAAACTTGAGAGATCAACTCGAGGTGCATCAAAAGTTCTTTGTAACTCAAGTCAAATGGTATTTAACTCGAGTTATGATTCATGTCTTTTTCAAAAGCTTTTGAGCTAGAGCTCCTAAACACTCGAGTAAATTGATTTTTTAAACTTGAGTGATAAATGTTTTTACTGAACTTCTGACAGCAGCTGACATCACCGTTTGCCAAATCTTTCCTTATTTGTGCTTGGCCTTTTGAAATCTTACCTGCTACCATAAATGTATTCTCTCTGACTTATAAGTAGAAGCTTTAAATGCAAAGATCTTCGACAATCCGCATAAAAAGACTTCACTGGCATATTAAGAGAGAGAAAGCATTAAATGCTACATTAAATGCAGGCAACGAAGCTGAGATAACGGATATATGCTTATGAGTAACGGTAACTAAGTTTGCTGTCTAACGGACATTTATTGATCTTCATCTATGAAAGAAGAAAGCATTTAAGACGTAAAAGAGATGAGATAGACGATAGCGAACAAATATAAGCTTGATGTTACTATCTGTCATCTTATTCATAAATATCTTTGAGCATCAGTGATTATTCAACTACTCTTTCTAGAAAGTTTATCCAGACAATTCTTATTGTATTCTTGTGAGTAACTCAAGGTTGGGACCTTGAAGTTGTTGGGCAGAGTTGTGAAAGAAAAACAGAGCATACGAGACTCTGTTATCGTGCAAAGTGCAAGGGGGAGTGAGAATCCCAATTGTAAAGGTTGGTGAGCCTATTTATTGTGGCTTAGTGGATTGGAAATCTCATAGGTACTCTGGAAACTGGACGTAGGTTAGAAGGACCGAACCAGTATAAATCTGCTCGTCAACTCTTGCTTTGCCTTTTCTCGGTGACTTCGTTTTATTTCTGCGATTAATTTATTTTTAATTTTTAAAAGTGATCAATTCACCCCCTCTTGGTCAAATCTTACTCTAACATGATTGATATTTCTAGTGTTTTGCGTATATGCAACGTAACTTGCCTGATTTGAACAAAGAAATGTACGACAAGGAAGTTATTATAATTAATTAATTGTCGTTAATTATGCATTACTGACGAAAATGGTGGAGATATCATACTTAAACCCTTCATATGCACTTCTATCGCTTCATTATAATCAATGTTTTTTATAATCCCTTAAGCCATTTGGTATCCGACGTTTTTCTTGTGTTTATTTCAAGCAATCGACTGATTCGAATTGAGGCTTTACAACCGAAATACCTCTCCTTAGAAGTCTCTTTTAACAATATGTGATTCAAACTCGGTTCACCCACTTTGTGATTTAACTGGTTCATTGTTAGACCAAATACCCTTTGATTTCATCGTAATCGATGCACACATTATTATTGATCAATGCAAACCTACAATGCATAATAACTATACTTTATATAATTTTTTTGTAAATTAAGTATGACTCAAGTATAATTGACTCGATGCCTAGAAAAAGAAAAAAAATAGTTGCAACAACTTTCTGAAAATTTCTTCATTATTAAGATCTCGTTTAGAAGTCCGTTTAAAAATAACTTTTACGGAGTTTGAGGCAAAACCTAGGTTTTGGATAATAGAGTTTGGGAGAATAGCTTTTACGGATTCCAAGATAAAATCTAGATTTTGAAAGGTGATTGTGTTTGAGAAGTTATTGGCTTTTACGGAGTTCGAAGCAAAAAGTAAGTAAGAAAGAAAGAAAAAGAGGAAAGAGAAAATTTATTATGAGTAAGAGTGTGATTTGACAAGAAATAGCCTTTTCAAAACCCAGATTTTTAAAAAATAATAGTACTTTGAAAAAAAACATAGGTTTTACGCTAAAACCTAGATTTTGCCACAAAATCTAAGCTTAAGACTGTGATCCCAAACGAGCCTTAAATGTTTACTCATGAATAATTGTTATATTTCTAAAAAAAATGTTAATGTGTCCATATATCATACATATTCATATCTCTATAATTAGGTGGGAGGTCTTCTCAAGATCCAATTTTCCAAGCACGTGCCCAAATAGCTAAGAAAAATTAGATCCAATCTGCAAATTCATTCTTAAAGCAAAACCTCAAAAGCATCAGAAAAGAAATTAACATCCCAAATATATATATATAGTACATTCATTTGAAAATCTTATTTATTTAAAAGATTCCAGAGAAATTTACAATTAGGTCCCAAATAAGGAATTAATAAACAAAAGGTTTCAAAAATTGAAAAAATTACTATCGAAGTCCCAACAGTAGCTGGTCCTATTATCGTTAACAACTTCACCAGCAATAACAATCGGGCCAACTACTGCTGAGACTTAATGATAATTTTGTCAATCCTTTAAATCTTTTATTCATTAATTCCTCTATTTAAGATCCGGTTGTAAATTTTTCAAGAGTTACACACATGGGATGGGGCAACAATGCACCTTGACTCCTTAACTTTACAGAAAAAGTTTCAATTTCGCCATTTGATTTTGTAAAATATCTTTTAGGTTTTTTAGTCTTAAATGATAGTTTTTTTGTGAATATTTTTTTAAACATTTGAAATTTTACTGTCAACATTATTTTATTAATGGAGCAAACAATATTTGGGTCATAAGTCCAAAACGACACTTCATGAGATTAATGAAGCAAATGCAATTCTGTGTGAAATTAAAGAATCAAAACATACTTTTACCAAAAAATTTTAAATAAGCCTCAGATGAACTCTTTTTATTTATAAGTAAATCATATGCGTTTTCACTAAACTATGTGTAATCTGTCGGCCCAATTTGAAATGTCAAATATGCCCTTACCTCCTTTGACTAAACTTTGACCAATCTCATAATTAAGTTCCTCTTTTGGTTTCTTTATTATGATGTGTGTTAGTCACAAATTAAAAGTCACTTTATTCTAATCTTTTGCAATTTAATTGCAAATGCCTACTTATCAAAACGTTGGGAAAACAATTTTATGTAGGGTCCATTTAAATAACCGTTAGGAGAATTATTTATGGTTAGATGCATTTTAAAAAATATTTTTTTCCGATTGCATTTTGGAAAATAAAAATTTGTTTGGATAAACGTTGTAAAAGTGAGTTTTAATGAAAAGTGACTTAAAAGAAAATGAATCTCATTAAATAATAAATATATACATATATTTTTTATTTATGTTGTGATAAAATTAGAAAAAAATAAAATGATAAAAGTAGTTAAAATTCTTAGATCATGATTTAATATATCCAGGTCACAATTTGAAATTTTTACTTTTAGATCGCAACCTGAAGTATCCTAGGTCATGACTTTAAATGTTAATATAATGACCTGTAAAGTATGTTGAGGAGAAAGAGTTTTTTTCCCCAAGAATGCATTTTGCTTCAAGTCTCTCCCAAGAACCACACAACTGCTGGAAAATGCAGTTTACTCTGGGAATGCATTTTAGGCCCTTCAAAATGATTCCCAAACACACCCGTAAGTTGAAATAAAGCTTCTTTCATATATTTATTTTGTATACCGTAAATCACATTACAAAAGTAGTAGTTTCGATCGTTAATTTAAACAGACTTACAAATGTTGAGAAGATGAATTTATCTAGTCTACATATACTTGAATCCTTATCAAAGCTCTTATCATCTAAAACATACACCCAAATAGATTAATTATACAGCTAGGACACACGTAGGGATAGATCAAACATTTTAGGATTATGAGCATATCCAAAGGAGACGATGATGATGATATTTCCAATCCCGTCGGCAAAAAAAAAAAAAAAAAAGATATTTCCAATCCCACTAGTTGGCCATCGTTGACAAGGCAACCACTGGGACCCACAATACTGTGTAGCTACTGGCTAGCTTCTAAAAATAATTATATTTTTATAAACATTACAAAATCAAAAAATTAATAATAATACTAATAAAATGATCAATAAAATTATCTTCAAAAAAATCTTTAAGTTTTCTGAAAACCACTTATGGTTTTGAACCATGATCCCATTTTCCACATCCTTACACAAATGGAAATGTGAGCCAAATTATTCTAAAATAGAAGTGGCATTTGTTGTATACTCCTGTCTTTAACTACAAGGCAAAATGAAGTTTTTTTAGCCTATTTATATATTACATCCTTAATTATTTTAATATGAACAAAATATTTCACCTTTATTTATTACCATGTGTCGTAACTTTATTCTTATGCAGTATAATGTATATTAAATACAAAGAATTAAAAAATGTTAAATTTCAATGCAGATGTAATGATATTTATGATTTTGTGGAATTCTAGTAAAACACGTTAAAAATAATTTACAAATACAATCAATGAAAAAAAGGAAAATTTACAATTAGAACCCAACAAGAAAAATTAATGAACAAAGAGTCTCAAAGATTGGTAAAATTACCATTAGGTCATAGCAGTAGCTTGTTTGATTGTTATTGACAGCTGGTGAGGTTGTTAATGACAATCGGATCAGCTACTGCTGGAATTTGATGGTAACTTTACCAATTTTTAAAATATTTTATTCATTAATTTTTCTATTTGGGACCTGATGTTAACTTTCCTTTAAAAAACCCCTTCCGTTGCCTCAAAAGTTGGAAACTTCCACGTGGACAAGGGACAGGTGGCGGTGGCGAAGAAATTATTGTACCTCCACATCATTGATCATCCCCATTTCCATGTTCAAAGTTTGGTAGATCACCACTCACCAGCCGACCCAACTCTTTTTTTTTTTTTTAATTTTGTTTTTGGTTTTTATTCACAGAGCCATCATCTTCATTAGGATTTTGATACATAAAACCCTTTCACATTATATGAGCATCTTTCTCTTCTAAGCCAACCCATCCTTTTCCATCTCATCACTTTTAAATTTGGATGATCTAAAGTCAAATACCAAATGATAATCCTTCGCTCCCTAACATATATATATATATATGTTAATTTAAATACACACACAAAAGTATATATATAAATTATCCATTTTTGCTTCTGTAAATATATATACAAGTATATATATATGATTAATGTAAGTTATCCACTTTTATGTGGATATACAAGTCTTACCATGTTCAAAGCGGAGAGGTTGCCTGTGTATTTTGATCTTGTCCACCAAGCCCTGGCAGCATCTTGTGCGCTTTATTCTTTTTGCTCATTCACTTCGTTTTCACACGTGTTCAGGGGTTTATGAAGGCTTTTAATGTGACAGAAATGATGATCTTCTCCCACTTTTTCAACGCGTCAATTAATTATACCCCATGCCTCATAATTTAAATCCTATGACTTCTATATTGGAAATTCAGTTCAATCGAGCAGAGTTCTCAACAGTGTAGATCCACCGTACTACTCTCCCCTTTTGCTTCTTCAACCATTCCCAGAACCTTCTGAGAGTTCTTAGAACCATTTTTGTGTGCAGTGATCTTTGAGAGTCTTGTCTAGGAATCCTGCATTTTCATGTTGTCCTTGAGGTCTTCATTAACAACAAGTCTTATACTGTGATAATTTCAGAGTCTGCCTTCGGGTTCTTCAAAATTCATAGCCAGTTAGCAGATAGAATCAAATGAGCAAGTCTTTGCCTTTAGGCTTCTACATCACAGCTTCCTTCATCGCTTTTGTCA
>JANTPZ010013704.1:0-11738 GCA_025593235.1 Vachellia pachyceras
TGCTTTTGTATCAGATGAGAATGAGAAGCTGAAAATAGCCCAGAGTCCCAATGCTGTGAACCCCCTTGTCTGGGGCAGTATTGTAAGTATAATATATAGCATTTGACTAATTAATTATAATGATTATTTATTATCTTAATGTCATATGCCAGGGTGGTTTGTTAGAAGGTATATATGACTACATTTTATGACTAATAAGATATATATTTTTTTTGGTTGTGTTGCAGCCACTGCTTACCATTGATGTTTGGGAGGTATTCCTCACCTTCCTTGCTTCCATTACAAGGAAAACAGCATTTTACCCTAATCGATCAAGAATTTATCTATAATTTGGACTATATAATAATTTTCATGCTTGGACTTGCAAAAACTCCCCAAAAATGAACTCAGCTCTACCTAGCTGTTTCATGATTTCATCCGAAGTCCAAATTCATTGTGGTTATGTATGCTTTAGTAACTAGGAGGGTAAAATGTGGTTTCTCCTAGTATGGTCTTTACAATGTCATCATATGATATATATCTTCATTATATTGCTGACTTTGGCTATGGTTTTTCATTTCTGCACAGCATGCCTACTATCTAGACTATCAGGTATATACAAGGCCTTGTTCTTGTTAGACAATATATTATGTTATGCTATATGATTACCACTGTCTCTCTACAACTTTTTTTTTTAAAAATACGTAAGGCTGTTTTGTTTTGATTGGCAGAACCGGCGGCCGGATTATATTTCGGTGTTCATGGATCAGCTTGTGTCATGGGATGCTGTCAGCTCCAAGCTTGAAAAAGCGAAGAGAATCAGCAAAGTCTAGCTGAGAAACGTGCTTGATGACCTCTTCTCTTCTTTCAATAAATCAGTAACGAGTATGAGCACTATCTTCAGTTCTTTCTTAATATAAGGTCTATTTTGTAGTTCAATTTGCGTTTGAACTTTGAACTATTAAGGAGATCTTATATTAAGAATTAAATGTAATGATGTGTTTCACTTGCACCAGAATAGTTGGGTTGTGGTGGATGATCTCAATGCTTTGGCGTGTTTGAGTTTGTGCCTCGTGTATGCTTTCATGAAACTTTGTTCGTGTGTTGAGACTTGAAATCCTTTTGATTTAATAAACTTGTCTCAACTTACTCATAGCTCTTGCATTTTTGCACCTTATTATATAACAATACTATATCAAGGTTTGAGTTAACAAAAAAAATAATAATTAGTAATACAATACGAGGTTTTAAAGTTAAATTATTAATCACCTTTATTCATCATCACGCTAAAACTATAGAAGCACAATCTCTTCTTAAAACTAAATCAACTGCAAGGACATAATTTTTTATATATAATATTAAAATAACTTGTTATTGTAAATTTGTTTTGTTCATCTCTACAAGTTTTTAAGTATTTACCACTTTTGATAATAAATGCAAAACTTCAATTCATTTTGCAAGTTCAATTTATATTTTTTTTAAAAAAATATTCTTATTGATTGTATACAGTGAGTGAATTTTTCATTTTTCATCAATCGTAGTTACAATAAACATAATTATAAAAGTGTCACATAATTGTTACAATAACTATATTAACTAATTTCTTTAATATCTATAAAATTTACCCATGTAATTGATAGGTGACTACTTGTTTTAGAATGCATATTCAAAGGTTAATTTAGATCCTCACTCTTTGATGGGGGATCTCTCTTTATACTTGAACTTTGTTTGCAATGGACAGATCCAACTTCTTTTAACTACCCTTCAGCTTTGGACAAATTTGATGTCATCTCTAATGAGTTTAAGCAAGGTTGGACTATTTGGATCTGGAAAATTAAAGAAAAGGAAGTCATCTAACTTTTACATCAGAATTAGTGCTTATTTAGATTGTTGGTATAAACTATTTTTCTAACATGATTTGCAGTGTACGAGGTAAGTATGCGATATGAGTTTTATATCGACTTATGTAAAAGAGCTTTTGCAATGAAATTACAAAAACAGGCATGTTTTGTGAGGAGTCGATTCAGAATCTTGTGTGGGTTAAAATTCAGGTCCCAAATCAAGCTGTCTCTAGTCAGTCTTTATGGAAAATCTTGTTTTTGATAAATTATATGGTTCTTCAAGGAATTTACTGAAGGGACTTGATGAAAATTACAGGCTTGGGGAAACTTTTTGTTTGGAGGTGTTTGGATTAACTTTTTTTAAATAATTTTAAGTATTTTGAGATATATATTTGAGATGAGTTATATCGTGACTTACGTAAAAATAATTTTTTTAATTGATTTTGGATATTTGATAAATGACAAATTCATTATAAGACCTTATTGAATTGGTCTTTTTTGTATTTTTTTATGTATTTGGGACAATATTTCTTTCTTCAAAAAAAAAATCTTATTAATTATTATACATGTTTTTCATTATTATATATTGTAATGACCACTAGTAAAAGTCAAACGGTCCAAAATTAAAGTTAAGAAGAGTATTAAAAATATTCAACTTTACCCATATAAAATGTGTTTTGAATGAGAGATAAAGTTATAAGAAGCACGGTGAAGCATTATTTGTAAGGGTAAAATTGATAAATATATATTAATTACTCTTCAAGTAATTTATATTGGAACCCTTTAAATTAACGGTATAATTTACTTTTTCCACTTAATTTATAATTTGAAAAGTAAATATATGAAATGAGTATTGCCTCAACTTATTTAGGTATATTTAGGCATACTTCTCCAACATTGATAAAACAGGGCCAATGTGGACTAAGAAATCCTAAATATTTAGGCATACTTCTCCAACATTGATAAAACAGGGCCAATGTGGACTAAGAAATTCTTCTAAAAATGACTTATAACAGGGTAATATTATTTTATTTTAAAAATTATAAGACGTGGCACTTCTTGAAGCATTGATTTTTTGGGTGGCTGAGATGTCTCCATCCATGGAATCTGGTCGTGTGGTGGCCACGGGCAATCCCTCAATACGTTATCTATCTTTACACATTACATGGATCAAAATTTTTAGTGATGAAAACATAAATTTCAAATACATGAAAAATAGCAAGCTTTTTATTTCTGAATTTTTTAAAATAAATTTATATATGTATAATAATTTTCGATCTTGTAAGTAATCATGTTTAGGAACAATTAAGTTTCGGACGTACACGTGTAACTTTGTAATGATTTTATTCAAATTTACAATCTTATTTGATTTAATTTCTCTTGCTTCCATCTCAACGGTGCCACTTTTTTTTGCAAAACATTTTTATTTGATTTTATTTTTTAATGTTATCCTTGAAATGGATGTTTGCTTTGTTATTTGTTTATTTATTTGTTTTTTGTTTTTGGTGTTAAAGATGATGCCCCACAATTGGACTTCATTGTCAAGCCCAAGGAAGGTAAAATGACAATTTTAGGGCCTTAATATAATATTATAATGTAAAGAAAGAAGGGAGATTTATTGTAAGGTCTAAAGGAATAAATTTATTTATAAAAATATTTCAAGAGTTGTCAATGACAGCTGCTCCACTTGTCAATGGTTCTCCTTGAGTTGTCATTGACAACCTTTTGAGACATTTTTATAAATAACTTCCTTTCTTGGGACCTTATAGTAAATCTCCCAAGAAAAAGCTATTATTTTTTAAAAATTTTTTTACCTACGGCAAAGGATTTGTTTATTTCTTAAAATAAACAAATTCTTAAAATAAATCTATATGTGTATAATAATTTTGGATCTAGTAAATAATCATGTTTAAGAACAATTAATTTTGGGACGTCCACGTGTAACTTTCTACTGATTTTATTCAAATTTAGAATTTTATTTGATTTGATTTCTCTTGTTGCCCATTTCAACGGTGCCATTTTTTCTAACATTTTTTAATGTTATACTTGAAATGGATGTTTTCCTTCTTACTTATTTATTTATTTATTGGTGTTAAAAGATTATGTGCCCTTGTAGTGCAGGTGTACTTCATTAGGGAGCTAAGGGCAAGGTAAAATGACAATTTGAGGATCTTGATATTAAAATAATGTAAAGAAAGAATTAATTTTTTAAAATACTTCTTAAAATTTACATGAATGGGCAAGAATGCCCTTCAACCCAATTTTCCTCTCCCTCATTGATATGTGCTACAGTGCTTTCCTTATTAGTAGGGTGATAATTCAGCATTGAATTTTTTTGGGTGGCTGAGATGTCTCCACCCATGGGATCTGGTCGTGTGGTGGCCACAGGCAATCCCACAATAGGTTATCTATCTTTACACATTACATGGATCAAAATTTTTAGTGGTGAAACATCTTGAACATAGATTCCTAACACATGAAAACTATCATGCCTTTTTATTTCTGAATTTTTTAAAATAATTTGTATATAAATTTTCGATCTTGTAAGAAATCATGTTTAAGAACAATTAAGTTTCGGACGTACACGTGTAACTTTTTACTGATTTTATTCAAATTTACAATCCGATTTGATTTGATTGCTCTTGTTGCCATCCAACGGTGCCTATTTTTTTACAAACAATTTTTAATGTTATCCTTGAAATGGATATTTACTTTCTTATTTGTTTATTTATTTTTTTTGGTGTTAAAAGATGAAGTCCCCACAAGTGTACGTTGGAAAGCCAAAGGGAAGGTAAAAGTAAAATGACATTTTGAGGACCTCGATATTAATATAATATTATATTGCAAAGAAAGAATTATTATATTCTTAAAATTTCACCTACCACCAAAAGGATTTGTTTATTTCTTAGATTTTATATGAATAGACAAGAATGCCCTTCAACCCAATTTTCATAGTCATGAGCTCATTCACGAATTCCTAATACTTCTTCTAATCCTTGATGAAGGAGTTAATTGATTTGATTGGAACAACGTTTTCAAAAGCCAAACGCACGTTCAACGGTATTTTCAGTAAAACAAGATAATACTTCTTTTAAGTACTTTTCTACCACATTCCCAAACAGGCACAATATGATTTATTAGTAAGATATTAAATAATTAGTAAAATTTATTTTTAAATAAATGTGTATTAATTTTGAGAGAATTATTTTAACGTCTTAACGAATGAATCTTACAGCACCAACTGAATATTTGGCAATGATGAGTTATTTTTAGACGATCTGGTCCATGATACAAGTGTAAGTACTGCTTGTTTATTAATTTTATCTTTATAATTAAATGCATTTCTTTATATTTTCCATCATCAAAATTTTATGTAATATAAGTAAATTTGATTTGTTTTCAATTAAAACATTTGAATGATTCAATAAAATGACTTAATTAATTAAACTGATTTATATTATGAATCAATAAATGATAATGAGGTCACAAATTTTGTGGCAAATAGAAAGGATAAACTTGTCTATTGAAAAACAACTTAAAATTTAATGACCATTTTTAAATGGATTCAATAGCAAGTCCTTTTCGAACCCAAAAATAAGAAAAGGCGAGTCCTAGAATGTCATTTACCTACCCCCCAGAACTCTCTCCATGCGCTTTGACGCTTTGTGATGTGAGGCACTGGAGAGAGCAAGGCCAATATAAAGTAAGCAGCCATAAGCAGAACCAAAAAATCTGAACCAGTGTCTAATTTTGAGCCATCCGTGAATACTCTCTCTCTCTGAAATGGAGCTTCTGGCGACTTCTGCTACAACTTCTTCCCTACAATGTTCCTTTCTTCCTCGCAAAGGTTTTCAATCTCTATTCTTCTTCCTCCGTCTGTGTCTCTAATCTTTCTTTGATTATTGATTCTGGTTTTGTCTCTCCGGTTGATAGGGTTGTTCGGAACTCCTGGATCTGCTGGCAGGGAGGTTTGCTTTCGATTATCCTCTTTTTAGCGTTTCTTTTTGTACTGTATTTGAACCTTTGGTTTTGAGAGTGTGGATTGTTAAATTGTGGTGTTTCTGTATGAGAAACTGCTTAATTCTTGCCGATTGACATGACAACTCACAGAATATGGTACGGAACAAACTAATACTAATTTGATTGATGGTCCTTATTGGCTTATAGCATCTAACCTATGCTTTATCTAAGAGATCTTTTGGTTAGCAAGTGAGTAGCGCTGAAACCTGAAGTGAATAGATACTCGCAGCTGGATCAACCGTTATATTTATTGTTAGAATATTACTAAAACATCTGACTAATTGAAGAAGTGAACTTAGTTTGTTGCTTCGTCTTATTTGGTCATTCGTTGATCAATGATCAGTCGACTAGTATATTACTCAATATGCATTTAAGAAAACGGAAAAAATTATTATAATTCTTTTAAATGGATGGCCAGATTATTGCGGCTCTGATAAACTAAAACTTCTTCTCAGCTAGAATCTTACAGGAAGCTGCTATGACAATTTTCCGGTTATTAGCTATGCACACAATAATTTTGTATTAGCCATTTAAGAGAATTTTTCCGCCCACTTTGTAGAGAAGGTGCGCAAGGAAAGTAGGACCTGTTAAAATCACTGCAAAGTTTGATCTGAAGCCTCCTCCATATCCAATGGTAAGCTTTATATGTTGTGCTTTTACCTGTCAGTATCAACTGTCGTTTTTACTTGCATAACTTTCATCTGATTTTTTTTTTATGTTACTTACTAGGATACTTATGTCAAAGATAGTTAACCTGTATCTTATCCTAATGAAACCTTCAGAATGCTTTGGAGCCGGTTATGAGCGAGAAGACATTTGAGTTTCATTGGGGGAAGCACCACAGAGCATATGTAGATAACTTAAACAAGCAAATAGAAGGAACAGATCTAGAAGGGAAGTCACTGGAAGACGTCGTAGTTATTTCATACAATAAGGGTGACCCTCTTCCATCTTTCAACAATGCAGGACAGGTGTGTTTATTTTCAGCCAACAAATCTAAAGTTTTTGAAGTTGTTATGTAATCCAAATTTAACTTCATGCAGGTTTGGAACCATGACTTCTTCTGGGAGTCCATGAAACCAGGTGGTGGTGGAGGCCCATCCGGGGAACTTCTACAACTAATTGAAAGAGATTTTGGTTCATTTCAAAAGTTCAGTGATGAGTTTAAGGCTGCAGCCGCAACACAATTTGGTTCTGGTTGGGCTTGGCTCATATGTGAGTGCTGACTTAAGCCATTTCATCTCGTATTTTCTTCATTCATTCTTAGCTTTACTCTCTAAATTTTACCTATCAATTATTTTGAACTTTCTTATATTCCCCTAATTCCTCATCTTTCAGTCAAGGACAACAAGCTAGCGATAGTCAAGACTCCCAATGCTGTAAACCCCCTGGTCATGGACGGTTATGTAAGTAATGGTGACTAATTATAATACTTGTTTATCTCTTAATGTCTCGTTATGGTTGTTTAGAAGCATTCTAGATGATATCTGCATTTTATGACTAATGAGATCTATCATTATTCTGTTGCAGCCGCTCCTTACCATTGATGTTTGGGAGGTATGTCTCTACGTTACTTCCCTTATTAAAAAATGTTAAAAAAATGTTATTTACATTACTGCATTCTAAAAGCAGCTGAAAAACCCCTTCATCCTTGGACTAAAATGAAAAACATTTTGTGAGTGATAATTGACATTAAACCTCAAGGAGGAAAGTGGTGTTTAACTCTCGAAAGTTCCCTTTTCTTCTCCCAAAAAATTGCTCAGTTTTGACATTTTTCATTTTAGTCTGAAATTCAAGGGTGTTTTGTTACATCTTGAAGCACATGTACTGAGTTTGCATCTTTGTGGCTATACACTAGTTCTGGAGGGTTAAATGTGTTTTCCTACTTAGCAAAGTCAGGACCAGTATAATCTTTATACCTCATAATTTTACAATTGCTGACTTTGAAATGTTTTCTCCATTTTTGTGCAGCACGCTTACTACCTAGACTTTCAGGTTCGTAGTCTGTAAAAACATTTTTCTGTTGCTGCTTTTCTCTTATGTTTCGTCCAGCGGTTAACTGTATCCATGTCTGTTTTGCATTGACAGAACCGGCGCCCAGATTATATTTCGGAGTTCATGGAGAAGCTTGTCTCATGGGACGCAGTCAGCGCAAGGCTTGAACAAGCAAAGGCTCTGGTGTAGCCACAGAACCAGGGAAGCTGAGAGGCGAAGAATAGAGGAGGAAGAGGCATGGACATCCTGGGAATCTATGGAAGAGATTTATACTCTTCCATAGGTGTGCTGGAGAGTAAAATAGTGGCGCAGCCAAATTTTCCGTCTGTGATCAGAGTATGTTTTCGTTTGTTTGAATTCATGTTTTGTAAATGCTTTTGATAAACGCCCATCTCATGGATGTCTTAGTCTTAGAGAACCTATTGATGGAAGTCGTAATGTGAATTAATAAATGTCTCTTAACTTTCACAGCTCTTGCACATGCAACTTCATAAACATGCTACTGTTCCTCACAACTTACATGTATTTCTCTCAAAAGCAAAACTACTAGCTTGAGCTCAGCTATTATAACAATTGGACCTAACCGGTTCAATGAAAACTAGTGAATTAGCTTCGATGGAATCCTTCACAAAATACGCAGAACTTGCTATCATCATGAAAAGCATGGTCGTACAAATGCCACACTAGCCATGACCTCAAAGTTGTTTCCTTTGTGCCAATGATAACTGTTGGCATAAATGTTTGCTAGGTTACGGGTTTGATTTCACTTGTAACTTTAAGCTGTTGGTGTCCACTCGCTCTTATAACGTAAAAAGCATTCTCTATTTCGGAGAACACGAAGCTGCAATTGACAGATGCTCGGCTGTAACCTATCTAGAATTTTTCAGTGTGTTGAATGCAATGTTCACGTGTGCGCGGTTGAATTCAGCGTATCGTACCTTTCCAACGAAACATTTTACATCCCATTAAATTGGCAGATTTTTTTTCCGGATTTCTTAATGTGTCTCTGGTCTCTCTACTCTCGCGAATGGTGCTGCATGAGCTCAAAATTTCACAGTAATTGGTAGAAGATATTGACTATATACATGTGTGTGTGTGTGTGTGTGTGTGTGTAACAATAGTAGTCGATTTCAACCAAACAAGGCTTGCACTTCATGAATCATCAAGGGATCTCAATGAATGTTTTGGTGTAATCCTAAATATTTTTAAAATAGTTTTTAGCTATAAACATTTAATATGCGCGTAGCCAATGATCTGTTCATATTATCATATATGCTTTCTGAAAGATTCCAAACGCCACTAGTTAATTCAGGTGTTTCTAACCGATCAAATTTGAGAAATTTCTTATCTGCTCCTAACTTTCAGGCGTGCACAAAATACAAAATCATCAAACCTTTCAAAATCATCATATTAGGGCATGAACAAGCCATTAAACCATCATTGAAGTTTCCTCTTACTGGAAATGAATTACCAAAGTCAAATATTGGCCCCGACAATTATCTCATTCGATTCATAGGTGTGTGTGGATCGCTGGAGGCCTAGTTCGAAGTCCAAGTGATAATTTGATATCTTGGGGGGTTTTTGGTAGCGTTGGGAACGTCAGCTAGCCCACGGGTTGCTGGTTGGCCCGCAAGGGCTAGTGGGTTGAGAAACTTCAACCTGCAACCCGTCAACCCACCAACTTTTTTTCTTTTTTATATAAAAATAAATTTCCTTTTCTTTTTTATTCAATTTTTCCTATAAGATTGCATATTTATATTATTTTCTTTTCAATTCTATCAATAAAGTTGCAATAATTTTCTAAAAATAGAATTTAATATTACCTTTTTATAACAAAATATTGGGATGAAAAGGTAAAAAACATAAGAATATGTATTTTTTTTAAAAAAATAAAAAGAGGCGGGTTGGTGGTGCTGGCTGGCTACCGCTTTAGGCGGGCCAGCCCATCATTCCCAACCTGGTCTTAGGTGATTTGATCAATAGATGTTCTTAGGATGTTGCATTCCATGCCCATTCAGTTGGGACATTTATAACTAACCCTTCAAGCTTTATTAGCATTTCTTATCGGCAATGATGATGGGAATCGTATAGCATTCGAATGAAAAATGAAGTTTTCATGTCACCAAATTACAAAATCACTGCAATGCAGTATAGAGGCTTTTCGCATATGTTGTAACATTTGAACTTGGACCTAGTTTAAAAGCTTAGCTTATACCTGTAGAGGTTATGTGGAGGAAGTTAATCGTTTACAATATAGCGAATTAATGTTCGAATTTTCGTTAGAAGATATGCTTATATGTTGTATTTGACAGTATCTCAAGTATGATTATTTTTAGCAGGAGAATTCATATGTTTGCCAAAAAAAAGAGACATATATCAATTGAGCAAGTTTATTGGCAACTATGCAAGAATAATATTTGGTTAGATATATCTAAAAGATTGCTACGATAGTAGATATATGTTACTTTACCCAAAAAAAGTCAAAATTAAATTCTTTTTTTTTTCATGGTAATTTTTTTTCTTTTCCTCAAATAGTCTTATCTATCAATTATATTGTACTGATAGATTATGTAAGAAAGAAATTGAAAGCAATTAAGATACATGGATTTTAATAGAAGGGTAATTTTAAAAAGTAATATCATCTCATATTTTTAATATAAAAATTAGTTATTTTTTAAAATTAAAGAAGTTAAATACATCACTTTATATATATCATTAGATTATTATCCGTTCATAAGTCAGAAAAATTAATTTAAAAAAATAATAATTATAAAAACTTTAAAGTAATGTATTTTATTTACTTAATCTCTTAAAAATTAATTATTTCTTATTTTAAGAATATGATGCAGTAATAATTTTTTATTACTTTAATGATACAAACTACTTTTAACTATTTTTTTAAATTTTATGAAATAATTAGAAGTATTTTCTATCAAGGGCTTGTTTAGAAACTATTTTAAAATTAGCTTTTACAGATTCTGAGGTAAAACCTAGGTTTTGGAGAATAGATTTTGGAAAATAATTTTTATAGATTTCGAGGCAAAACCTATGCTTTGAAAAGTGATTTATGTTTGGAATTTATTAACTTTTACGGATTTTGAGGCAAAAAGTAAGTAAGAAAGATGAAAGAGAAATAATGAAAAGTAGAAAAAAGAAAAAAAGAAAGAAAAAGTAGAAAAGAGGAAAGAGAAAGAAAAAAAAGAATGAAAGATAAAAGAGAAAGTAGGGAAAAAGTAGAAAAGAAAAAACTAGATTTCAAACCGAGATTTTGTAATCAAAATAATTTTTTTTAAAAATTTTTTTACTTAGACAAAACTTAGATTTTAAAAATAGCTTTCAAACACATGGAGCAATGATGGAGTATTTTAGAAAACCACCTTTTGGGCCAGAAAAAGTAGAAAAAAAAACCTAATATTTTATATATTCATCAACTTGAGGGTAGTGTCTGGGATAACTGGTGTTCTGTTTTACTACTCACTTCTCAGTCGCTCCCTCCTGCCACGAGACCGGGCCAGGGACTTGGCAAGGCACTTATCCTTAGAGCAAGCGTAAGCAAAACCAACAGCTTGAAGCAGCACCTAATTCAACCACCCTTTAACATTCCTCAGACTCAGAAATGGAAATGTCGGTGGCTTCCGCTGCCACTGCCTCACTCCATTGCACCTTTCTTCCTCGCCACGGTTTGCAATCTCTGTGACTCCCTCCTGCGTTTACGTTCTCTGTTCCTTCTTTGTTATTGATTTTGGTTCTTCTTTGATAGGGTTATTCGGAGCTCTGGGATATGCTGGCAGAGAGGTTTGCTTTTAACTATCTTTTGTTTAGCTCTTCCTCTTGCACTCTTGCTTGCACCGTTTCGTCTGTGAGAATTGTTAAGTAGTGTTTGTTTGTATATAACAATTCGGG
>JANTPZ010013708.1:0-12263 GCA_025593235.1 Vachellia pachyceras
AATGCCTCGGTGATTTTATATTGCTGTCTTCCTGTTTTTTTTGGTGTCACGTACCATTGATGTCCTGGAAACGTAAGATTGCACTGGAGTAATTAAATGATGTGATATTAGAATTTCAGGTGTTCGAAATTAGTTTTTAAGAAAAAAATATACCACTGCCATTTTATAATTATAGGTAATGCTATATTGTCCCAAATGATCTTTTCAATATTTAATGTTATACTTCTAGTATGCAGCGTTTGAAGTCATTTTCAATAACAGTATTTTATTTTTAAGATAAAATCAAGGTTTTGAATTGTGCAGTTGTTAAAAATTTAACCTTAATGTTACCAACAAGGTTGTGCCAATTTTGAAGAAATTAGTTCCTAAAGATTTATTAAATTTTAAATGGGGCAAATGGATAAAAATAGTTTGAAAGTTTTTACGTACAAACACTGAGCATCTAAAAGTCATTGAGCGATCATGTTAGACATGAAAATTTTAAAACGAAACAATTGTGAACGCGACAACTTTCGTGTGCCCAATACATTCATGGAGATAGAGTGACGAGGTCGGTGAACTAATCAATTTTAAACCGTCAAATTTAACATTTTAAATGATGGAACAAGATTGCCTTGTTTTAAAATTTGCGGATCTAAAATGATCCCAACAACTTTCATGTACCCAATACTTATTCATAGGAATTTCTAATTAGTTTTACCCTTTCATCCTTTTTAAAGAATGAACTTAGATCCAGGATAGGGCATACTTACCTTAATGAACCTCCTAATTACTGTTTGGAACCTCTTTCTCTTGATTTGAGGTCATGCTTGGGATTTACTCTCCCGATCTGATTTTCATGTAATTGTTGGAATTCAAGCTTTACTTGTCTTGTTATTAAAAAAATAATAATACCCGCATTTATACAGAGCTGTTCAATTTTTAAAAAAAAAAACTTGCTGGGTGAATAATTATATATATAATTATTGATGATTACGATTGAAGGAATGTCTATTTGTGGGAGGTAGATTTCTGTCCGATTCAGATAGGAAGATAATAAAAATTAAAAAGTGAATGTCATTTTCACCCACACCCTCTTTCATTTTCCCTTCTCAACTTAACTGGGAATTTTACGTATCAGCTTATGTCATGCCTTCTAAATCCCCAAACTGCCAAACACCCCAAATAGAAAAATCTGTAACATAAAATATTCTGTACTAAGAAATTGTATCCAATGTCTAGTACAGCATCTGTAAATATCTCGTTATTAACTCATCATTAAAATATGGTTGATGATTGTTAGCTACAACGTACATTTCATCCTTTAAATCTGCGTTACATTTCATTTTAATATTTTATATTTATAAAGCGTGTCTCCAATCCCTTAATATATTAGCATCATTACTTTTCTAATAATTATAACCCGTCAAACTTAAATATTAATTTTGCAATTAAATGGTGATATGTTAGTTTTAAATTTGAAATGTATAAGTTAAAAATATTTAAAATAAAAACACAGCAGAGATATTGTTTGATCTAGATTTTCAATATCGTAAATCCACAACCCATCCTTCAAATATAAAAAAATATTATATTCAACAATTGAATATTAAGCATGCATTTTCAGCATTTAATTGAAGAATCATCACTTAAACATGTTGAAGAGTCGTTATTTTCAATTAATGAGATTTTCGTTATTAAATTTAAGGGACCGGGGTAAACTTTACGTAACTTTACAAGATGAACTAAAACTTAATGTTAACTTAAAAAACTATACTTTTTTTTTCAATCGTGTGGGATATGAGGGGCAACAGCAATGATATAATAGAAATAAAGGGTTACAAACACCTTATTAAAAATCATGTGAAACTGTAACAGTATTATAATTAAAAATCATATGAAACTACACACATAGCAGCATATTCTTTACTGGTTGAAGTCACTCGATTTTTTTAGTGTTGGCATATTGTCACTCTCTGAATATGTGTTTTGGCCCTTAGATTCAGCTTGTCTGTCAATTTAGGATAGTTTGTAAAACCATATTTATACAGGTCGAGATAAAACTCCGTTCGTTTACTCACCCCGTGAACCATAAATCATCTTGTCCTGAAGGGGTAGTTTTTACCATTAATCTAAATTAGTTAGTAGACAGTGTTTGTTCTACTTAACTTGATTTTGAATTATTTTAAGTGGTTTTACCAACCAAACATGTGAAGAGAGTGCATGAGAGTTACATCCTTTCCAACTTAACTTCAGTGCTTTCCTCCGGTTTCACTTGGTTGTGGAGGGAAGCGAACAAAGTCTCAGGCCCTGCTTGAAATCACGTATGAAAAAATCAAACGTATATTCAACAGTATTTTTTCGTAAAACGAGATAACCTCCTTCACACATTTACCTTGTAAACGGTCAGAAGTACTTCTCCATCGTGTTTCCAAACGGACTCTCAATCTCAAACAAACTTGGAGGCTATCCAAAAACGAAGATGGGGCTGAAATTGACTCACATTCTGATGATGTAATTTTGGTTAGATATATAAGCCTCCAACAGATCTGTAGCCACGTGGCCACACAAAATGCAAAGTTAGTTCCAAGGTCTTTCAAAAGGAATCACTGTGGTCATCATCATCATCACCATCATTGTCATATCATTCGTTCACGGTCACACCAACAACAACAACAGTGACGAGTATTGATGTACATATGTATGAGGTTTGTTGGGCGAATTACAATAATATTCCAACAAGCGATGAGTTTTGGGATTGGAGGGAGAGAGGATGCATGTAGGTAACTTGATGACAAAGCCACGCCAACCTGGGTGGACAGTGAACACAAACGAATTACGCTGTTGACTCCTGCTTTTGATTCATTACGTTAGGTTTAATTAAATCAAGGAATCGACATTATGAAGAAAAGTTCACTAGGAAGGAAAAAAAAAGGTCTTGCAGAGTGTTAACATCACAACAATATTTAGATAGGAAGGTTAGGAGTAACTGCTCTCCCAAACTAAAGATGACTTAATTGTACGTTCTGTCAAAATCCTCACGGGTGGCATGTCTTTTTCAACCTCCCTTTTATTCTTTGTTTAATTATTAGTCAGTCACTCATGACTTTGATACATTTTAATAAGTGATCCAGAAGAAGACATGGAGGAGGTTCTATGGTGATTTACAAATAACTTTATGGCGACCCATATACAGAAGAAGACAACATCAAATTCAAGCGGGAAGGGTTGAGTTGGTAAAAAAAAACTGGTCTATTTGAATGCGGGACTAAACTTGCGAAGTTCTAACCAACCAATCCATTTTTTAAAAAAGATTGATTTATAAAAAAATGTGCACAACTTCTAATGATAGTGTAAACTTAATTAATATTGAATGTTTATTGATAATTTGATGATTGATTTATATTTAGTTTAAATTCAATTTTATAAAACGTATTATACATCTTTAAATTGTATTATTTAAAATTTGAATTGGATATTTTAAGTTCAAATTGTGGCTTATTGTTATAAATGGAATTTATGAAAATATTTCATTTTAGGTATTGAAAAAATAAGAAATATACTTGAAATCCAAATTGAAAAAATATTTTGAATAAAAAATATTTTTTTAAAAAATAATAGAAAGAAAAAGGTGGTGGATTAAATTGAAGAAATCCTAGCCCATATAAAATGAGGGACGGGCTGACCCATTTTACCAACTATAACTTAAGCATGAACCTCCCATTTTCACACGCACACACATGAGCTTTTATGTCACTTATTATAATGTTGTTGTTCCAATGGCTTTAATACGTGCATGTAAATTTAGCAGATAGAGAGAGGCATAAGATCAGCGTTAGTGGTTTGGTGTGGTAATTAAGCGATGCGATGTGTATTATGGTAGGAATTGGATCCAACTGACATGAGGTGTCTGAAAAGTGTGAAACCTTTGAGCCACATGATGCGCTAGCTGTGAGTTACTACTGATCTTTGCTTATACGGCAGCCTTGAGGATGAGGGGGATGAATCAGGGTGTTTAACTTATCTACTCAATGGCGGTGTCAGGACCCTGACTCACGGGTGTAAATTATTTTTTTAGAAGATAAGTAAGATTTATTCTTAATATCTTTTGAAAAGAATTTAAGCAAAAATCCAATTAGTTCAAAATTAACAAATGAGTGGATGCAAAATAAATCGCATATTACTAATATATTATCTTTATCGCATTCTTAAATGGACACAATTTCATGAAGCCATAACCAAAGCGAGAGCATGGCCTTGGATGCTCCAAGCTCGTAAAACTTCAAGTCCAACTCATGTCATGAATCCATAACTATCGGTCACATGTATACATGAGTGTGTGCGTGGGTTAATAGGAGGAACATTACCCGCAGGCCCAAAGGTGATCCAAATCCCACTCATACATAGCTCACATATCCCACAACGTTGTATCATTTCTTGGGTGAGGATTATGTGCTCTTCTTCCATCTTGAATTGCATATTTTGGAAATATGTTGGGAGGATGATTTTGTATGTGTTTAGAAACTCTATTAAAAGAAATGAGTTCGGCTTCCGAGGTAATTTTATCACCTTATCTCTGTCATCAAAAGATCTGAGCCTGAACTTTTGTTGTCAGATATATATCATTAGTTTTGCAGAGAATGAAGAAATAGGTAACTCAGTTTGAATATGTTGATAATAGATATAACGAAGGAGAAAGGTAAAAGAATACTGATGGGATCTCCATCTTCCATCTTGGACTCGGTCATCCACCAGAGGCAGGTGTTGAAACCAATGATGTCAACGCCTTTCCAGTTCCGACCATGCTTGTTAATAGAGAGCCCCTGGATTTTGGTGAGGGAATCGAAGGTTTCCATGGATTTCGCTTCTGGGGAAATGAGGCGATGCAGAAGACAAACAAAGGACACATACTGACATCAATTGAAGGAGTCGTCCACAAACATCATCCTCTTCCTCTTCCCACGAAGTGTTTCTAGCATCAGACTCGCATAAAATTTGTTCCCCTTGAATTTGCATCATCATTCTCATCAAAGTAAACATATCAACTGGGGTTGTTGTCGCCACTGCTGTTGGGTGGGTGCTGATATGGTGATTCTTCTTGTGTTGCTGTCGCTGGTACTGCCTCAAGGACCCAAAAGAGAAAAAGATGATGACGTGACGGAACAAGTGTCACGTCGGTCAAACAAAGCAAGTCAACAATCAAAATTAATGGTTTTTAACTGTAGAGTGACATTGTTCTCATGCCCATTTGAAAATATGGTAGAAAAGTATTTTTACACAAGTCGAGATAAATATATGAAGAAAATTATTTTATTTTACGGAAAAACATTGTTGAACTTACTTTTAGGTGAGAGTTAAGTGTTTCTAAACAAGCACAATGACGTGACGGAACAAGTCTCACGTGGGTCAAACAAAGCAAGTCAACAATCAAAATTAATGGTTTTTAATGGTAGAGTGACAATGCTTCCGTGCCCGCTTGGTAGAGAAGTATTTTTACGCAAGTCAAGGTAAATATATAGAAGAGATTATTCCGTTTTACGAAAAACACTATTAAACGTGCATTTAACTTTTGAAAACGTTGTTCCAATAAACATATTTCCCAGAGTAAATTGAGCTAAAAAAAACTTTTAGATAATAGCTTCGTTTGGTTTCCTGTTGGAAACCTCGTTCTGACTCCCAAAACCCATTCTCACGCAAGCCGAGACAAAATTCCTCTCACATAAAGTACATCAGAATCTGTATCCGTTTTCCCAACAGATTTCCAAACGAAGCCAATACTTCAGGGTAAATTATAAAGATGCGGGATTAAAAAAATCTGCATAATTGCAATCCATATCTTTTTGAGAAAAAACGAATTTGGTCAGTTTTAATTGCAATCCCAGAGGAGCTTATTTTACTTTATTAGTCGTTGATCCCAAGCAATTGATCCATTCGTTTACGAATTGAGGGTTCTCCCTTACCGTTCCCAACTGTGCGTCCGAATTGTTGCCAGATTTGCTTGTCTTTCGTTATCAAATTCCTCAATTTTCTTCAATGCTTCATTGGAATTTCAATTATTCTCTATTCCGCATGGTTCATCAATCAATGGAGCCATCACATTCCCTCACCTCCTCTTCCAGCTCCTTCACCGTCTTTTTCTCTATCCATGCCCGTGAATTCTCAGCCGCTTTCAGTTTCTGCTGAGATCAACCCCTTTAATCTCGTTCTCCCCACGGTTTCCAGTTTCGATGACGTACCTGACCTCGGTTCCAGCCCTTTCAAGCTTCCCGCTCCTTGGTACTTCATTTTTTTGGTTTACTTTTGGAGATATGGTTTGTTTCAGTTACTGTAAAAATATTCCCGCCTTCCGTTTTTTCTTTTCATTTAATTTTCGGGCATTAATTGTTATCTTATGGTGCGCAATTGGTGTAGTGGTTCTCTGCTTGTTCTGTGATGAAGTTGAGCGAGTTAAATCCTGCTAATGCTTTAAATTGCATTTATATCAGGATTACGTTCTGTACTGAATGATAAAAGAAAAACACCGGTGATTACTAATCTACTTCGGTATGCCTATTTTGTACATTCACTCTCATTTCTCTATTTTCTGCAGGTTCATATACTCTTTCATGGGAGTGGGCATAATAATATTCTGTATCTCTTTATTGGGTTGCATTGCAGCTGAAGCATTTAATGGCTGCTGCCTGTGCTTTGTATCCTGCTTAAAGTGAATATTTCTATTTTCCCATCTTAGTGTTTGAGAATTTTAGCACCTTTTGTCCTTAAAATGACTTTTTTGGCAACATCGGGATTAGCCTTTTACTTTTAAACGTTAGCGATTCTTTTTTTCTTTCCCTAATAATATAAATTTCGGTTATTCTATTCTGATATTTATGTATCCCCTTTTTATTCCTTGACCTATTGAAATGCCAGTATAATATACTCATCACAGTATTCGTTCTACTAGAGGCAGCTTTGGTGACATTCATCGCTGTTGATCATCATTGGGAAAAGGTTCATTCTCCCTGTCCTTCCTTCTTCCTCATATAGACATAATTTCATCAACTTACATCTGTGTTATTTCAAAAATTGAGAATGTTTTAATTTTTGCATTTACAGGATCTTCCATTTGATCCAACTGGTGAATTTCAGAGCCTTAAATCTTTCGTTGAAGCTAATCTAGATATGTGTAAATGGATTGGCATTACTGTGGTTGTAGTTCAGGTATATTCTGCTTTACTTTTGGCATTGGCATCTGGTAAATTTTTCTTGACCTCTCTACAATAATTGGATATGTTATTGTCCTTGGTCTATGCATGCTAACATGCAGCATATCCTATTTCCCATCACCTGTGGGCTTTGGTAATTAATACTACCTCCGGGCCCTGAGGTAGTTGTAACTATAAGTTGTTTGTTCTTGTTGTAGATAGGCCAGGAGTTGATACCTTGTAAATTTGGAGTTTTACTATTCAAACCCAGAAGTCATTACGTGTTTTATTGGCACCCTAGATTTCTGGTTCATAAAAAAGAATTTACTATTAGAAGAATCATCTTACCTGTTAATTGTATTTTCTGTTTGCAGCACCATCCATATATTGAATTCAGTTCATTTTTAAAGACTTTTATGTCTTCAGTCATCAACTGCATAATGGAGTCTTGCATATGGTCAACTTTGTAATTGTAAAACACTCATGGATCCCTTAGTTCTCCAACAGGAGGCTTCATTTCAAAGCTTTAAGCAATGAATTTGAACCAACAAAAATAGAGAAGCTAGCTTTTGCTGCTGTTGTTGAGGAATTTCCATGGGGTCATGGTGAAATGGGTTTGGGGACTTGGGATCAAAGTGTTTGTCATTATTAATTTGAGCTGCTTGATAGCTACATTTTTTGTATATAATTTAGCACACTCCGTGGAATATTTCTGCCTGTTTTGGTTGTGCTCTGGGACTTTGTGTCCACCAGAGTTCAGAAAGGTAATTTTATGTTGTAACACTTGATGTCATTTGAAGTTCATAAATAACAATAACAAGTAGTGTAATGATATTCCCAATCCATTGTTGAAGCATAAATGTCATGTTGATCCTTGACCTCAAGTTTGCCATTGGTCAATGTGCCATGAATGATTCTTGAATCTTTCCTCTTGTATATCTAGTTCTTTTTTGGTTCCCAGATTACTGGGTTACTTCAATTTTAGTTCCCTATGCTATTGAACGCATAAGTTACTGAGTTAGTTCTCAAAAATGACGAACTTGTTATAAATTAATTGTTTTTCCATCCTTGAATCACTTCATGAGAGAATTGACGTTTAATGAGTTTGCTATCAGCTATTTTCAAATACTAATTTATGCACTGACTGATTTTTAAGTACCAAAACTTAATTAGTCTGATGGTTTGTGAATCAAATTGGTAGTTTACTAATATCCTTTTCCCTATTTCATTTATATGGGCTTAAAAGGCACTCACTGTAAACAATAACATGGGACTGTCTCTTCTTTAAACTCAATAGCAATTCATTCTCCTGCATCTTGTAGTTCTTTGTTGCTACAGGTGAAATTTGTTTCAATTGGTCAGAAATTTCAGGATGGTGCTATTATCATTATGGCTATGGAATTAACAACATGAAGAATAATTCAGAAATTTCCCTGCATAATGATGCATTGCCAGCCAAACATCTTTTTTTTTGTTATATTTTAGAGGAACAATATGGGGCCCTGTTCCTATTGGCCATTGCATTAACAACATAAAGAAGCTTATAACAACTTCTCAGCATGCATGCATTAGTTTCTGGATGGATATCCCATTCCTCTCTTATCCTTATACGTCGCTTTCCTTGGTGTCAACCTCAGGCATTGTCTCTGCTGTTGTCATTAAATTTGAGAGCCACAGTTTCAACTCGCAGAACAGATGATGATGATGAGGATGAATATGATAACAGGTGTAGAAGTTGGGACCCCCTTCTAAAGCATCATGGTCAGCCATCGGGGTTAACCAAGAGTGATATCAGAGGAACTCTTTCTGGCTGGAGCTCACGGATGAGAGAGAAGGTGTGCTAGTCTGAAGTCTGAACAGTAGTTTGTTTGATAACCTTTTGTAGGATTTATGCTTTTATAAAGTTAAAAACATAAGCACGTGGATTTTTTTTTTAATAGTACCTCAAGTCCTCAACAATGAAAGATTTGAATTGTATGTTCAGCAATCTTATTGTTCATAATTGAATCAGGTTTTAGATTTGGGGTTCATGCGAAATTTCATCTTTTTGTTTGAATGCAAATCTTTTACGAGTCCTCCAATATGCCAGGGTTAGGCATTCAGTCATCAACATTTTTCAGTCACAGGAAAATTATTTTTCTGTGCCGTTTATTGTCTTTGATTTAAACTTATGTTTCTTACCTCCAATTTTCAATGATTAGAACAAATTGGGCATGTAAATGTTTTGTAAAGGTTGCTAAGATCGTCCTTTTTATATTCAACTGTGCAGTAAACGTATTAAGGCAATTCATGTAAGATCCAAGGTGTTCTTCTGCATCTCAAGCTTTGGGTCTTGAGAGAAAACATTCTGTAATCTGAGACTTGTTAATTCCATGTTTGTCAATCATCTATAAAGAAATAAGTATCCGATGATGAACTTTGTGAATTGTTATTACCTCTGGTTATGTTAGTGCTCTTTCACTTTGGTAATTTAGACATCATTATTTGACATTTGCAGTATAAATTGAACTCGGGTGATAAGTACAACTTGCCAATTCAGAACACTCAAGCAAACCAGAATTCCAGGCAGTGAAGGCTACAGGTCAACGAGCAGTTATTCTATTTTAACATCTGAGTATATATGTAATATAATGTGTTTATCTCTTGTATTTGGTTTTCCTTTCCTCTGTTTCATTTGTTTTTCTGATTTTCTTTTGCCTTCTTTTCGGGTATGATATATGGCAGTTGGGCTTTTTGATTCCAGCAACTCAGCATGTATTGTCTCTTAAAATTGTTAAACGTTTCCAGTTTGTGACAAAAAAGAAAAAGGTGATTGAAGTTAATGTTATAGATGGCAGATGGACGTGTCTACTGCATGGAAATCGAAGAATGACCGGTAAATATTGTGATTTATTAATAATATATATGGTTTTTATACACATTCTTGTGTGAAGTTTAAAGAATAATTTGTATTGTCATTGTTTATTTATTAACAGTAAGACCTATAATAGGTCTAATTATAATATTACGATGGCTTAAGGTGTAAACATGTCATAAAAGGTTTTACTCAAGAAGTGAAGCATTTTTGGGATCAATATTGTTTTTGAAATTTAGAAATGTAACAATGCTGTCAACTTGTCATAGATTATCAGAGCCTAATGTTACCCTTGAAATGATGCAAACTGCAATGTATTTTTGAGAAAACATAATTTCTAAGCAAAAACTTTTAAGGTAAATTTACACCTTAACTCTTTAAAATTTGCTCCCAACAATGGGTCCTTTACATGTAAACACTTTGATGCTTAGACATAGGCTTTTAGTCATTAATATTACGCGCGCGCGAAATAAGTCATCATAATTTAGGAGGCGCGCAATTCATCTCTTTCTCGTATAAAATACCTCACTTGTGTATGCAATAATTTTTTTTAAAAATAATATAATGTGTATCTGGAGCCCAATTCAGTATATTGGAAGTCCAAGATATGATACACATGGGAGGGGTAAGTTGTGTCTTAACCTTTCATTTTTGGGCCCAAATACATGCTACAATGGCCTAGAGAAGATCAATGACATGAATAATAACTCACGTGAACTTTTTTTTTTTGTTGCCCACCCAATCTCCGGAGCTTTGCCCCGACTAATCCGGATTCGACCCGCGTCGCGCACCCAGAAAAGGTGGGAAGGTCTCCCAACGGTGGTTGCTGCATTCACAAGGATCGAACTCGAGATCTTGCTTAAGCTGAAACAAGCCGCTTACCACTTGATCCAACCAACCGTTGGTTAACTCATGTGGACTTGGATACTCTAAAAGTAGTCATATGAGGCCCAAATCAAGGATGGAGAAGCATTATTAAGAGTGAAGCGGCACGAAAGTTTAGTAGACTTTGCTCAATCGAGATTGTATGGGATGTATCCCTCCTAGTTTTTACAATACATTAATAAAATAGCCCACTTTTACAAAAAAAATTAGTACAGCTTGAATGGTCTAAGAGTAATTGGATTCCATTTATTTATTTATTTTACTTGTGTTTTAATGTTATTTTGAGCCCAATATTTATAACTAAGCATGTCATGTGCAAGGCATGTAATTTCATTATTTAGATGGTATTCTCTCATAGAAGTGTGTGCTTTTTTCATATTGCCGATGCAATTATAATCCTTTTATGATAACAAATTTTTAAAGATGCATGATATAACTTTTAGGGCTATTAGGTTGGATTCAATTATTGTTGAGTTCAATTGATTTTTTTTTAAAAAGTCTTCTACACACATTTGAACATAAGACTGTGTTTAGGCAACATGTTTTCTTTTACTGGAACCCAGTCAATGCTTATTATTTTTGTTTGTATTTGATGTAACTGAACATTTTTTTATGAAAATGGAAACTTTAAAAGTATGATTTTTTATATAACACAACAAAAGAATACAAAACTAAAAAAAGTTGGTTTTAGTGGAAATGACTTCCGCCGTACAAAGTGTGAACTCTCGAAATTGAATTTATGTAAATGCATAAAATATTTTCCAGAGAGAACTACCCCAAATTGGATCCAGTAATATTTAAATATGATTTAATCAATAGTTATATAAAAAAACAGCAAAAGAATTAAAAGCTGGGGGAACAGCAAAGGCTTATATGCTTGTCATTTTGATAGAGAATTGAGTGACGGAAAGAAAAATCCCAACGTTAGATTTCAAAATTCTCATTATTATTATTCATAATCTTGCAGATCAAAGTCCACAACAACACTCAAGAGATTTTTTGGCCTCTTGCTAGAAATTTCAGAGTGAAATGTGAAATCACCGGAAACACCTGGCTTTCAGGAATATTCTTCTTTTTGACCCACTGCAGAAATCCCCTAACGTTCTGGCTTTATTTTTAAACAAACTTGTCAACTTCTACAACTGGCTGACTTTTTTTTTTTTTTGCCAACAAGATAAACTAAATATATAAAGCAGGCAAACTACAAATCAACAAAACAGTACAACAGCACGGCCCAAACCAAACAAGCAACTGGGCCCAAATCACACAATGAAAAACCCAAACCAAGCAACACAACAGAGACCACAACACGCACCAACAGCAAAACCAAACCCTACACACAACAACAAACACAAAGAGAC
>JANTPZ010013710.1:0-10146 GCA_025593235.1 Vachellia pachyceras
TTTATTCTTAGCCCACACCTCTCCTAATCTGTTCTTCCTGTCTAGCTTGTTTCATGTCCTCTGATCAAATTTTTATCAACTTAACATACCCACAAAATTGGTACACAACTGGAATTTGGTCGTTAATTTTACACTAATACCATAGGCAGACATCTGACAAGAATCAGTATATGGAAACATACCTGAACAGCAAGCACACATGTCTTCATCCATAATTGCATTAAGAAATCAAGCTATACCGCAAGCACACATACCTAACAGCTTCTAGTACAAGAAAGGAGTGTCACATCAATTAGCAGTGCAAATCCAGCTCACAGTTTCTCTGGAGGATAGAGCTCAAGTGTTTTTGTTCATATAGCTTTGTTTAACTTTGGTTCTTTAAGGATGCTTCCATATTGTGAAGCTATACCGCCAAAAGAAAATCACTTTTAGTTAATACCCTTAATCTAGCTAAATTAGTAAATGCATTTTATATTTAAGACAGAAGTAAGTATATATATATATCTCTCTATAATAAACACATGCAATGCACACATGAAATGTCTGACCAAATGAGAGCGGTCCCATTGATTCTTTATCCAAAAACATTAATTTTTCATATCCACTAGTATTCAACAAACACATATATCCCACAAAGATTTTCCAACAGATGGTTGGGCTTAGCATCTCACAGGACATAATCACTAAGTTTGCACGATTTAAGTCATCTCAAAACAAAATTAATCGAGATGCAACACTCTAAGTAGAATTCAAGCCCAAAATTTTAATCGTAGGATTTGGGGAGAAACTTTTCTGCATGGATGCTGCTAGAGAGAGTGAGATTTACCTTAGATGGTCTTGAATGTAATAAAATTGGTATCAGTAAGGATGCTTTCAATGGACAGCCGAACGTTTGCTCTTCACCTTTTTGGAGTTGCTTAACCTAACAGTAACAGAATCAGTAGGAATCAGGAATCAGTAGAAAATTTTCATAGAATGTGATTCATAGAGTTCTTACACGAAACCTTCAACACCGAAAGGCGAAAGCTTCGACAATCGATGAGAGCGAGATAGATGAAACCTTCGACAGTCAACGAGAGCGATTTCTTACACGGACTGGAAGACGCCGAAAGCTTCGACGAAGGACGGAAGGAGCCGTGCAACGATGATTCTAAGACCAAGTGAACTGAGAGCTGAAGGAGTGACCGTGGACTGGAATCATCGATGATTTGGGATTTTAGGGCTGCAGGAGTGAGCTGAACTGAAGTGTGTGTGTGAAGTCCAGAAGAGTGAATGTGAGTGTCGTGCGTTTTTGTTTGGCTTTAATTAGAAAAAAATTAAAAAAAATATAATGAATACGGGCTAACCCGCTAGCCCGCGAGTTAGCCCGTATTAACCCGCGGCCCGTTTAAGTCGGGCATGTGCAGCCCGACTTTTTACGGGCAGAAAAAACGCCAGCGCCAACCCGTTCCAGCCCGCGGGTTGGCGGGTTCAACCTGTGGGCTGGACCCGTTTTCACAGTACTACCCGTAGCTCGTCCCGTTTAATGTGTTAGTCTGCTCGTTTAAGCCCGCCCATCTCGGGTCATTTTCGGGCAATCCCAAAATGGTAAAATTGCGAGCGGGTTAGGAGGGCTCACCAGGTTGCAGGCCTTTTGCTAAGCCCTAGATTGGGAGGCGACAAGACCATCCTCCTTCTCATCTTCATTCTCTCCCCCACTATTCTATAATTACTTTGACCTCTCTCCAATCTTCTCATTTGTCCCTTTGCAAAATCTAATCTTAATCACTCTGCACCCAAACTTCCTCTACATATTCATGTAGTTTTGGTGATTTGAAATTCTGTGAGTTTGCTCTGTGCTTGTGTTTCAAGCCTTGCGAGCTGCGGTGGCCTCCTTTTGACCTGCGCAAATTGCATATTTGTTAGTAACTTGTGATTTGGTGATGTGAAGTTGCAAGATTGTTGACTATTGCTTCAACGATGAATTCAATGTTGCATTTTCCTAGGTTGGAGGGTATTTTAGTACTTTCATATCATACTAGATAAAAGTTACGCTATTTTAACAAATAAGTTTTTCTTTTTTTTTCATTTGGCAAAGAAAAAAAAACAAAAAAGTTCACACGATCAGACGTACGTTGTGCATAAGTTAGATAGGTATTTTAATATGTAAGCCCTTTGTAGTATTCAGGCTACGTTGAAAAGGGAGATAAGCCTAGTTGCTTTCAGGCAGCTCTCGACCTCGTTGTCCAGCTTTGATTATAACGGTAAGATCGAACCTCCCATTTAAGAGATATCATACCTCTAGATTATAAGACTTTAGGTGCAGTTAGTCATTTGATAGCAACCAAAGCTCATCATGGTGGGTTGGTCGGCTCATTATTTTATTTTATTTTTTAATTTTTACTATATATTTGGGAAAATTTTAGTAAATAAGATAAATAAACATTTTTTGAATAAATTTTTATATGTTACTGAATAACTATAATATTTTCATAAATTTTATGTTTGTTAATAATCTCAAACATTTTTTTTAAAATTACTTTTGATACATAAATAACAATAACATAAACGATCGAGACAAATACATATGGTTATGTGTTGTGTAACTCATAAAAATATAATATTTTAAAAAAATTATTTTAAAATTTATTTTTAAAAATAAATATATGGCTGGCCTTCCGTCAACCAACAGGTCATGCAGGCCGGGCCTGTTGCAACCCGAACCCTTTGGATTTGGATTGAGCCCGTTTTATCGGTTATACTCTCCACCTTCGTGTTTGTTTGGGAACACCATTTCCAAACGGTGTACGTAAATCGAGACAAAATTATTTCGAAATCTGTAAAAAAACATCTCGAAATTTATTAAAACCATCTCGAAATCCATAAAACCATCTTGAAATCCGCAAAATGCTTCAAAATCTGTAAACTCATTTCTCCCAACGGACTTCCTAAACACACACTTCACCATCAGCAACACCAACGCCTCTGCGGCCTCCTTCACTCCAGTTTCTTTTGGACTATTCTCGTGAGGTCTCTTGGTTTGAGAAAAGCTTTATTCGATTTAGTACTCTATTTCTAGTTTCTCTTGTGCTGTACACCAGCCTCTGATTATAATAAAAAATTGTACATGTATTTTTAAACGCTGTAAATACAATTTAAAATATGAGCATGAGCTTGAGGTATGCGATGATATTTGATAGTCGAAGTCTCGGTGCACATTTTGTGGCCTCGGCGAATCCTATCGCATTACACCATCCAGTTTTCGCATTAATCTTGGCCCAGTGCAAGCACCAAAATTGACTGCCTGGCATTATTTATTCAAATTCTGCTTCCCAGTACACGCATAGAAAGCTAATGCATGGTTCCACTGGCAATCTCTCTGAAGCTCCCCAACCTCAGCTCAAACTTCCTCTCCAAGAAGCAGCAATGTCTCTCACTCCTGAACATGTGTGCTTCCAGTAAACAACCCTCTCAAATCCAAGCTCAATTGCAAGTTTTTGGTCTTTCCCAAGATCCTTTTTTGCTGAGAAAGTTCGTTTATTTGTATGCCTTGTCCTCCTTCAAGAACTTGAACTATGCACGAGCACTTGTTTACCACGCTCCCAACCCACCGCCTGTTGCCTGGAATATGCTCGTCAGGGGCTATGCCTCCAGCCATTCCCCTATTGAGGCCATTTGGGTATTCCATGAAATGCGGAATCGAGGAGTTACACGCAACAAGCTTACATTTCCTTTTCTTTTCAAGTCATGCGCTATGGTTGTAGCACTTGGAGAAGGACGACAAGTGCAGGCAGAAGTTGTCAAGTGTGGTTTGGATTGTGATGTTTATGTTCAAAACACTCTGATCAATTTCTATGCTTCCTGTAAGAAAATATTGGATGCTAAACAATTGTTTGTTGAAATGTCTGAGAGAACTGTTGTTTCATGGAATTCAATTATAGATGCTTGTGTTGAGAACCTTTGGTTCAAAGATGGAGTTGGGTATTTTGTGAAAATGAGAGATTGTGGCTTTGAACCGGATGAAACCACCTTGGTTGTCATGCTTTCTGCGTGTGCTGAGTTAGGAAACTTGAGCCTTGGACGATGGGTACATTCCCAAGTGATATTGAGAGGGATGGTGCTCAATTGTCAGTTAGGTACTGCTCTTGTTGACATGTATGCAAAGTCTGGAGCTGTAGGTTATGCTAAATTTGTATTTAATAGAATGGAAGAGAGAAATGTGTGGACATGGAGTGCAATGATTCTTGGACTAGCCCTGCATGGGTTTGCTGAGGAAGCCCTTGCACTTTTCCCCAATATAAATGACCATCCTGCCATAACTCCAAATTATGTAACTTATCTTGGAGTTCTGTGTGCTTGTAGTCATGCTGGGATGGTAAATGAAGGGCACCAATACTTTCGGGATATGGAACAAGTTCATGGGATCAAACCCATGATGATGCATTATGGAGCTATGGTTGATATCTTGTGTCGTGCTGGTCATCTCAAAGAAGCTTATGACTTCATACAGGGCATGCCTATCCCACCAGACGCTATTGTCTGGCGAACTTTGCTAAGTGCATGCACTATTCATGATGTTTATGACCATACAGGGGTAGTGCATAAGGTGAGGAAGAAGTTGCTTCAGTTGGAGCCTAGGAGGGGAGGGAATTTCGTTATTGTTGCAAACATGTATGCTGAAGTAGGGATGTGGGAGAATGCAGCAAACGCTAGGAAGGCTATGAAAGATAGAGGACTGAAGAAGATGGCCGGAGAGAGTTGGGTTGAATTAGGTGGGTCCATGTATAGTTTCTTCTCAGGATATGATTCTCGACCAGAATTGATGATTGTGCATCTCTTACTAGAAGGATTGAATCTGCATTTGAAGATGGTTAACAATTTTCTGTAGCAATAACATTTGATGAATGCCTATATTAATGTTTATCTACTACCCTTGGTCCTAAATATAAGATTTGGTTTGTAATGCTAATTGCACTATAGACTAGATTTTATATTATAGATCGGAGGTAATATTATATTTTTCCTTCGAAATGGCCAACTTTTTTCCTTTCCCTTCCATCCCTTGGTTAGTCTACTTTGAAACTCCTGATCTGTTTTCGTTGTGAAATTGGTCTTAATATATATTTTTAATAACTCTTCTCATGGAGGCTGTTAAAGCTGTTACTTTTATCATGTCACCCTTCACATGCCAGACGAATAAGTGTAGAGGGATTTTCCAACGAAATGGAAGGAGTTACATAATGCTTCAGCAAATTCAAAATTAAAAATCTCCTCAGATCTCATGTCCCTTCCCTCACTGGAGTGTAAGAATGTTTTAAATCCTGCTAGGATCCACGTTGAAGCATTTGCGACTTGGTGATACGAATAGAGAAATATATTTTCCATTTGTTCATATTCACAATGCTTTAATGAGGTTGGTTATTCTTTCAAAGCCCTTTTTTATCCATACAAGTCTGTGAAACAGAATAGTAAGTGCCTGCTGGTTTCACGTGTGAAGGCATATCACTTCTGTGCAGAGTAAAAATTCTCGTTCATTTGAGTGGTATCCAGGGAGGTCAATATTTGCACTTCTCTGAACTTGCAAAGTGTGCTGGTAATAGGACCCATTATTGCTTATTATCTTCTGCATGTTTTTTGGGCACTGAACTTGTTATGCTCTGTATGCCAAATATTTGATCAAATACATTGCTTGCAACTGTTTCCGTGTAGTTTATACAAACTTCTTATGTTGTTTATTTTTATCATCATGGGGTTACAAGGAAAAGACTTAATCCAAAGTCTTAATGACAAATGAGGAGTAAATATCAGTTGTCATTTTTTATGCCAGAACTTGTCATTACATACTCATCAGTTGTTATTAAACTTTGAGGGTAATTGACTTTCTTCCTTGGGACCTCATAGTCATTCCTTGTTTTTATTATTTTCCATCTGAATCCACAATATTTTCTGCTGCAAAATTTCCGCATTGGTGATGGAAAATCCAGATTTAAAGATAACTCTGGATCATAAAATTGTGCTATATTGTATCATGCTATATTCATTGTATCATGAGATAAAATTTACACAAGAAGGATATCTATAAAGATGGCTCAATGGCATCTAGAATTTATTATACAATTTATACGAAGGGTGAAAACCCCTATATGATACAATAGCTTTACATGTGTTAAATATACAGGAATATTCTAGAACAATACAAATATTCACAGATAATAACATAAGATAGCTATTCTGGATAAGCTGAATATTGGGCTTGGGCCTTGAATTAATCTTGACATTCCCCTTTAAATTAGGCCATGGAGAGAAAATAAGGCATAGTTTGCTCCGGAAGTCCAGAAACTTAGATTGAGATCATGCTTTTGCAATTTGCTCAAGATGATGGAATGTATTTAACTGTGAGCTGCTGATTTAGAACACAATCTCTCAAGTAGTGAACATCTAAATCAATGTGCTTGGTCGAGCATCAAATATAGGATTTGAGGCCAAAGCTGCTGCACTCAAGTTATCACACCAAGTAATATTCCCGTTTCTTCCAGTAGCATTCCTGTCTGGTTCCGAATAAAAATCAGAATAACTGAAATTTCATGTTCCGGTAGTATTCCTGTTTCTACCAGAGGGAGGAACAAAAAGACCGATCAAAACGATGAAAACAAGTCTCAACAGTATATCCAACCTTAGTGCAGAGATGACAACTTGGAACACCATCCTCAGCAGGTGTGGGTGCAGCATTTTGACCACCAGCTCACGATACAAAGCGACCTTTGCTGCATCTTCCTCTCTGGTTCTGTACTCCAGGCCAAAAGTTATTACTCCTATAACTTGAACCACCATTAGCCTTTGCAAGATTAGCAAAGTTACTGTTAGAAATTGAAAGATTAGCAAGCTGATTCAACTGATCCAATCGGCTCTCAAATGTGTAAAGAGATGTTTGCAGCTTAATCTAGCTGAGAGAATCTGCTTGCTGGGATAGGTGAATGACGACGAGGTTATATTCACCATCGAGTCCGGTGAGAGCTTGAATAACCATGTCAGGCAGAGATACCAGTCTTCGGACAAGGGCAAGTTGAAACAACCTCATCCATAATTCTCGAAATAAAATCCCCATTTACAACCGACATCTCATACTAGAGATGACTCAATGCCATTTATACATCAAATATATTATTCCCAATTGGAACTTCCCACGTAGGGAGACAATGACTATCAAAGTACCCTCATCGGGGTGGCATATGCTCAATTCATAGAAAGACATCAACAGTTAACAACAATACATCAACATTTAAAATGAACAAAATAATATGAAGAATATGCACAACTTAAATATATGGCAATATATATATATATATCTCACATGAATATCTTAAAAAGGAGGCCCTACGACATAAAGATGCAACATTAGCCCTGTGGCTCTTTTCCTTTCCGTCTACCAATACTGGGCCCTCTTTTGAAAAATGTTAAAACCACGGTATGGGACAGAATGTCCCAATAACTAACAAATAATTAATCAAATATATAGGTAAGGTTATAAGGGTAAAGCATGGATGAGTTCATTAAAAGCATGTTGATAATATTTACAAGCCGAATAGATTACTTGATCACAAATAAACACTCAACATAATAACAATAATTGAACATAGGATTTAATTCCCAATTAAGTACTAAACTTAGTAGTATACATTGTACATAGGAGTTGGTAGGTTAACAAAATTCCACATGATTCAATCATTATTAAAGTGTCAGTCAATCATAACATAATTCTCTCTACCAAACTCCTTCTTGTAACACTTGATGTAGACTTTAACCTATGATGATAGAAGAGTTGGCCAGAGTCAACCATCCTTACGAGGTTATTGAGTGCCTTTTCTATCCACTCACAACTGGGTCCAAGACTAGAAGGTGTCATCCTCTTTGTGGTTACCCACAGCTGGGTCCAAGATTCACGAGAGTTTATCATTCTCAAAGTCACCCACAATTGGGTCTAAGATTTGGAAGGTCTAACATAACGTCAATCACTATAATGGTAGTGGAGACTATTGCCATTGACTTTAATATTTACCAAGTATACCATCTTCCCACACTCCAACACAATCCAACTCCCCCAACAATATGATCACACCTCTTCAACAACACATACATCCATATGCTTTTTACCCATCACATTCTCATTTATTAAATAACATCACAAGATATGAAAAATAAAAAATGATTTATAGTAATAAAATATTATCCGCTTCCACCAACAATTCATAAACATATGAAACTTAGTGCACAATAGTCATTTCATGTGAATCCACAAATGAATTATCATACATGGGTTTTAAAAAACAAAATAATATTTACAATTCAAAAGATGTTTTGAAAACATCTTACAACCCATACAAGCATATAAAATAAATTACATGTGGTTACCTCTTGTCAAGGCAAATTGTAATGCCACAATAGTTCGAGCCCAACGCTCAGTTCCTCCAAAAAAAAATTTAATTTACACAACAATAATTAGACATTAATGTAATGACGCACAAAAATCCCACATATCTATCTATGAAATAGTTAAAATTCATTCCCTTTTCAAAAATTCAGGATCTTTCACAAATTATTGTTTCATAATTAAAACTTCTTTGCCATAAACACATTTCTATCCCATCAAGATTTCATCCTCCAAGAATATCCTTGAATTTCATAAATGGAAATTTGATCCCTCAATTTTTGAAATTCCACTTCAGTCCCATTTTTAAAATGGCCCTTAAGTCCTTGAATTTCCAAAATGATACTTCAATCCATTACTTTGTCAAAATAACTATTTTACCCTTACTTTTTCTACATTTGATAAATGACATTTTTTACTCTTCTTTTCCTATTATTTCATTCTTTAAACCCTTAATTAGTCTTTAGTCACTCATTTAGTCTTTATATTCAATTATCAAAAACCTGGATATTACATTATGGAAATCTTATTAAGTGATTGATCATTAGAGATCATAATCAATGTGAGATTCCTTTCCTAATACTTCGGATGAAAATTTTCCACAAGGAGAATTCCATAAAAGAGAATAAAAGAAATAAAATTAAGTATTAAACTATTTTTCCAACATGATTTACTATTTACGAACACTAATAAAAAATTATGATATACCTACGGATTTTTCCTGTGGAAAAAAGCTGCAGGTAATTTTCTTGCGGATTTTAAATCCGCAGGTAATCATCTGCGGATTTAAAATTCGCAGGAAATAAATACCTGCGGATTTCAAATCTGTAAGAAATTTTTTCTTGCGCATTTCAAATCCACAACAAAATTTCTTTCTCCATACTAGGTCACTCCTGACAGTAGCTCAAATGGTTCCACAACAGTGGAGATTCCGGCTACCGTGTAACTCCCGACGGTAGCTCAAGTGGTTCGACAACAATGGAGATTCCGGCTACTGTGTCATTCCTGACGAACACACAGTGAGTCTGTCTCCATACTCCATCATCTGTTGTCTAGCAATGACACGCCATGCTGTCAGCCCAGGTTTACTCATGAGGTTCTAGTCCATGATCTTTTCACTGGGATCTAAAATCATTATGATTTTTCAAAGTTGTTTGAAGTGATTCTTCCATTGTTCTTTTTTACTGTTACTCTAATCCTGATAATTATTTGTTTTCGAAAGGATTTTTACCTAAAAAATCGTTTATTTTATTCATATTTAAAAAAATCGCCCCTGGCTGTACTAATTGGCTCTAAATCCATTAAAAATCAACATCACCGTGAAAATCTATGTGGCTCCCCACCATTACTTGATTCCGGTTTCTCTGAAGAAAATCAACACAAAAAAAAGAAAAAAACACTGGTGTGTGTGTGTAAACTAGCATCCCAAGTGGAAAAAAAAACAGACAAAGAAACTAAGAGCATAAGATAGCACAAGGGCTTCGATTATGACCGAGCTAATCTCAAATGGATTCTAGTCTAGGGGTTGTTTGAAAGCTAGGTAAAATCTAGGTTTTGAAAAATAGCTTTTACAGATTTCAAGGTAAAACCTAAGTATTGAAAAGTTATTTATATTTGGGAAGTTATTAGCTTTTACGGATTCCGAGGCAAAAAAGTGGGTAGGAAAGAGGAAAGAGAAAGAATGAAAAGTAGGAAAGAGGAAAGAGAAGAAAGAAAAAGTAGGAAAGATGAAAGAGAAAGAA
>JANTPZ010013713.1:0-10014 GCA_025593235.1 Vachellia pachyceras
CAAATTAATTAAATGAAATAACTAAAAATTAGTTAAATAACTAGGTAACTAGTTATGAATGAATTACCTTAAACTAAAACTAATTTTAAATATATTTTAAATATGATTCAGACTGTATAGATAATTATTATTTTATTATCTTTAAGAGTTCAACAAACTTTTTTTGTTCAAGTGATATGAGTTAATACGGAAAAAGAAGAGATTCAAGATTGCGTAATATGTTGGGAAATAAATTTGTTAGTAGTTATATTTTCATTTATTATTTATATAAAGTCATATTACTAGTTTTTTTTTCTGCCTGATACCATTAGATATATAATATAGATGTGTTTGGATATAAATATATTATCTTCTAACTAGATATAATCTAATTAGATATATTATACCCGTAAAAATAATATAATAAAATGGTTGTTAGCTTTGGAAATTCCCAAATTGTCGTTAATATAAGATGATGGCTCTCATGTGCCTTTATCTTTATGAAATTACATATCTACCCTTAATTAAATGAGTTGAGCCGGTTTATTTTGTGATCTTAAACATGCACTCTCGTCTTTACCGTAAATTACAAACGGGTGCTTATAGAATAGCAAGGAGTATACCAATTGATACTCTCTATATCTATTTCTTGTTAATAAAAAAAACAATCAGTTGTCTTTGATTAAGCTAAATAATACTCGAATTATACATGATAATATTAAATAAAAATGATTATGTTAAAAAACAATAATTCTTGTATGAACAACTGAGGATTTAAATTCTACAAAATGCCAAATAATTATAGAAAAACTAATAATGGTTCTCATATAAAAGGCATTTTGTTATTGCATTATTTGCTTATTAAATATTTCTTTCGTTTATTGGAAGTTGATGTTGTAACCTGTCGTTTTCAATTATAAAGTCCATTTAAGAAAGCGATGGAGAAGTGTTTTTACCATTTATAAGGTAAATATGTGAAGGAGATTATCTTATTTTGCTGAAAAATACTGTTAAACGTGCTTTTGGGGTGTTCAATCGCTTTGCCAAACGCACGAACAATCTCCAATACAAAAAATCATGAATTGAAAAAAGTAAAAAGTAAGGGTTTGTTCGGAAATATTTTTCAGAATAACTTTTACAAATTACGAGGTAAAACCTATATTTTGAAAAATAGATTTTAGAAGTTAATATTGTGCATGTTTGGCAACAGTTTTTTTGGATCCAAAATGTATTTTATACTTAAAAGTCTGTTAGCTTACATACTCAAATGTTTGGGAGCTCCTTCTTTCAAAATACATCATGAATAAAAAAACTCATTTTTCGTAAAATAAATGCACTTCAAATCTAACGTTTATCCAAACATAAATACGTTATAAGCTAAATGCATGATCCCAACGATTCTTCAAACAAGTACATTGAAACCTTTTGTTGCCAATTACAATCTCCAATACAAAAAATCATGAATTGAAGAGAGCAAAAACTAAATCACATTGATAATAATTTATAAACAATATGAATTAGTATTATTTTTTCGTACTTCTCTTATTCTTCTTATAAGGTAGAGAATACAGTTTAACTCTTGGTTTATTATTTTTGTATATTGTCAATTTATTGAGAAACAAACAATTAACAAGAGATAAAATTGAAAATTTATTAAATTTTAAAGCACATTTAATAAAGTAAAGTTGTAAGCCTTTTTTCGGGTGAAACACATTGAAATTTTTGATAGCTTATAAATAAATCAAAAGAATTTTATTTATAGGATGGTGCAAGGTTAATAAGGTTTGGTTGTCCCAAACACAATTAACCAACCAACTCGTGAGGAGACCCGAGGCAAAATAGTTAGGATATGTTTGGTATGGTGAAATTGGAAATGAAAATTATTTTCTATATTTGGTATGATCGAATTGGAAGGTGAAATTAGAAATGGAAATTGAATTTAAAATGGGTAGAAATGACTTTCATGATGTAACCCATGTAATTGATTTTTTAGCCCCTCCTTTTTTCATATTTATATCCATTTTTATCTCAATTTTTACCAAATTAATTCCAACGTACCAAACGAGCCACTAGATTTAAGCCTTATACGATCTCTTTTTAAAAATAATTAAAATAATTTATGTCCTTTCCTCTCAATTTCAAGTCGCTGCTGACAGAAATCACGTTCTAAGAAATATGATAAAAAAGAATTGTGTCGCAATGTAAAGAAATCAACTTGCATCGAGTAAATTTGCATTTTCCTTTTGTAGTTTTGTAATTTTTTAATTACAAAAGTTCATAAAGTATGAGATCTTTATTATAATATTATATTATTAAATGACTCTTTGGCCAAAAAGCAGTGCCTTTGAATTTTGATAAATAATAACATATTTTTGTTTTCAAATTAATATATTTAATAACGTCTAATATGAAAGAAGATCCTACTCCTCTCAGAGTCTATTTTTCAGCTATTGGTTTTCATTATAAGAAGTTCAAAACTTACATGGAATCCTTCGAATGGGTGGATAGTAATCTGGCATTTGAATTACATAAAACCCTACGTTTTTTAGCTACACATACCCTTCTCTCTTTCTAACAGGTCTTGTAGAATTGTCCAAGCGTAATGTTCAACAATACTTCAAATATAATTGTCTCGTAGAAGAATAAATATTATTAGAAGAAAATGCAAACTTGTCTTGAGGAAGATAGAGATTCATCACTTCATATTGGCTCAAGCAAGAAAAATGAAATTAAATGTGCTGGCAAAAAAATAAAATTAAATTAAATGTCAATGATACTCAGGCTCAAACTTATGTAACAATAAAGAATGCACGCACTAAAGAAATTTCAGTAATTTCAACAAAACTAAAACATAAAAAGAACTAATTCTTTAATTAATGTAAAAAGATAAAAGAACTGTCTGCAATTTTTGTAAAATTGGAAAGCAATATGTGCAATGTGAATCATGCGTGTTGCGCAAAATCTCAAAAAGCATTGTGTATGTAGAAGCATGGGTTAGTTAATCCAGTATAATGCTAAACTTTGGGCATATGAGTAGTCAGCAACATTTCAGTTTCCCTCCATATAATTGCCAAACGAAAAACTATGGTTCAAAAAAGCCCTCAACCAAAATTCTCATAAACAGCACATCTAGCTTTGAGTTACAAGCAACATCAGAACTTGAATATCTTTATACAGCAAAAATGCCAGACTTTCACTGAGTTTGAGCGAAAAAAGTGGCTGCAACTGTCTTCATTCTTTTTTCTTCATCAGAATGAATACTGTTGACACCAGAGAGATAAGCATTAGTCCCATCTGTTAACAAATCATATGTTCATTCCTGACGATGTCAAGAAATAGATTCTACAGTATGCTTTCACCAAAGCATCAAAGGATAGGTTATATTTAACAGATTCCGACTTCTAATTACTTCATACCAAAAAAAATATCAGTTTTAACGCTAGAGACATGAGCTAACATTATAGTGTAACTGAATTATACCGATTAAGCCTTTGTTTTTTGTGGCGGTAAATATCCATACAAGCTAACATGCATTCAATGAGAGGTTCTACTTCTTGCAGACAAGGAGCTAATTTAAGAAAAATCAACTGGAAGAACAGGATGAAGCTAGGAAATCTACCCTAACTATATAAAATGTCACAATTCAGGAAATCATGTGCCGTAGAATCTACCTTAAATATTGTTCCCTGTCCTGAGAATAAGGAATCGTCAATGTCATTCGATGTAGTACTTATTTTTGAAAGATTTAAGGGGCTTGCCAGAATGTTGTTGAACATCACACTCAAACTCAACCTCCATTAGCCGATGGTTTTCCTTTGAGCGATCCATGAAGAGAGAAATGCTTAAATGATCACCTTCACTGACGTGGAGTGTAGGATGCAGTAGGAAAACCTGTCAAATAGTTTAGGTGTAAGCTGACAATACCATTTAATATGGAATTGCATAAAAGGAACAGGCACCGTGCAACTGACTCCAGATAGCTTGAGACACAAGATACCATGAAATAGCTATAAACTTGGACTTTGACCAATCAATTGAAGCACAAAGAAAACCCCCGCTAATTAAAGAAAGTTTATCTCTCTTTCAATAAAAGTGATAAACTATGAGCGTACAATCTGCTCCTTCATTGACGTTCAACTGCTCTCAAAGTTACGAACTAATATTAAGCAGAAAGACAACGACAGACACCACAGACAAATCAAACACCAACATGCTGACGTAGCACAAACCTGTTGGCCCCAGTGAGTGCTGTCATCTACACTAGGAGCTGTCGTTAACTCAATCTCCTGTCCAGCTGGATCTTCAACTCTTCCCTTGAAAATGAAAACAGGAAATAATAAGACATTAAATTTGAGAGCATTAACACAACAAAAGGAGACACCGTAGAACAGCTTACCCGAAAATGAACATCAAACCACCCTCCAAACCCACAAAGCTTTGTGTTTTCTGTGGTTATTGACGAAGAAAATTTTGATTCAACTTCCTTTATATCAGCCACAGTAGCAGTTAAACAATCAATCTCCTTTATTACAGCAGCTGTCCCTATAACTTGGTTTGGTTGAAGGTTGTTCCACATTGACGTCTTAAAAAAATCATAGAGAATCACGTAGGCAAGGAAGAAGAACATAAATCAGTATAAAAAGCAAACAGAACAGGTAAAGCTAACAGAAGCCAATTTTCAAATAAAACCGGCAAAGCTAACTAGCAATGTCCATCTAATTTAAGAAACCCACTCATAAGAAAGCAAAGATATACATCATTTAACTAGCTGATATTTCAACTATGCAATTCTAGAGTAAAATGACATTGCCAAACTTTTATATGTATAAATTTGCAATCAAAGGTGAGTATTACTGTACTATTACAGTGAGAGATGGTGGGCTTTCCAAACACACTAAGTTTCATTTTCTTAACTGTATATACATCAAATCTAAGGTGCACTGAATGTGCAATATTGCAATTTACCTGTAGATAGTATTTCTTCTGCTCCTCAGCAAAAGGCTTTGTTAGAACGCTCATATCAACACCATAGTATGTATTTGTTTCATCAACAAAGCTGTTCCAATCATCCATAGCTGAATGGTAATCACCCATTTTGTGATCTAATAACCCAGTCCTAATAGGTGCAATCCACATGCGAGCATGACTAGGATACCTATTACACTAAAGTTTGTCAAATAACCAAATCCAAACAGAATACCAATAGCCATCAACGAATTACTTGAACATAATAATGCTCATGTAGCAATGCAAGTCGTGTATACATCCCCAATTGGTAAAGCACCAAAAGAGTAATGAAGGCACTGTACTCTACTAAGCTGCAAAACTCAACAAATTACAATTAAAAGACAATGAAACATGCTCCATATCAACTAAGGAAGCTACACATAATTTGAGTTATTTTTAAGTTTAAACAGGTGAACATGGAGCTTGAGATTTGATTCTTAGTTTGACAATTAACTGATGGTACCTTTGTGCCTAAATGCTATAAAATCCAGAGACTTGGACACTAAGAAATAAGAATAACTTGGTGGTTCCAGTTAGTAGTAGTATTAGCAGTTTCATCAGGAGTTGAGACATCAATGGAAGAATGTGAAAAGTTTTTGTTCATGCAAAGTAACAAATGGCGGAACATTGATTCACGTAATGTACACTTTATTACTATTTCAACAACAAAAACAGCATAATACTTACATCACACCTGTTGGTTTGAGCCAGCGGTCACGAGCACATATTACTGAATCAAACATAGATTCACGCAAAAGAAAATATCCCATCCACTCAGAGATTATCACGTCCACTGCAAGTTACGTGACATTGAAAATTAACAATGAGACAATGAGAAATTGACATAGACAAACACCACCCAAAAAGAACGTTCTGAAATTGGATAATAGAGTGAGCAAAGTAGCAAACCATGCTAACCTTTCTCAGGTAAAGTTATATCTTCCATTGAGCCCTCGATTACTTCAACCAAATGTTGAAGATTATTTGCTTTGACAAGAGCGCGAGCATGTACTGCCATCTTAGTTGCTTCGACTGCATAAACTTTCCTTGCTCCAGCCTGTGCTGACCATATCGCAAGAATGCCACTTCCAGTTCCCACATCCAAAACAGTCTTCTCAACATTTAAATCACTTAAGTCAGCCCAAAACCAGTCCCACATAAAATTATAAATAACAAGTTTAATCAATGTCACATGCTTCAGGCAGAACTAACAACCCAACAGAGTTGTGCCCGGGAAATCATTATTACATTCTAAAGGCGTAAGAAATTTTTTTATTGTTATATTGTTTTAGAAACTTACGCAAGTCTTACTTCAAAATCCATTCCCATAAGAGTTAAAAACACACATTGCTACACGTAGGGACGCTGCAATATAGCTAGGCAAATTTTGTTCGTCTTGTTTATTTTCCAAACTACAAAACCAGTATAACTCCTTCGATAACAGCATCAAAAGAAGTCAAGCAAAGGCTTGACATGTTTCAGCTACCAACAAATGTTCAGAAGAACCAAATACACATAAAAGAGCTTTCCAACCTTGCCAGTGAAGTGATGCTTGTTCTGAAAAATAGCATTGAAGTAAGAGTCCATGCGAACCCGATCGGAGAGCATATCCTTCTGGTGGTATAAAAAAGCATAGGTACAAAAGTACTGAGCGTAATCCACGCCCTTGTCCACAGAAGGAGCACGGCCATCGATGGCGCCGCCGGCTGAGCTGCCCATCTCACTCAGAGCTGCGCAACAACAAAGAACGGGCCTTCAAAGTTCTTTAGGGCAGCTATGGTCTGGCGGTAGACTGCTTCAAGTGATCCACAGTTCGCTTATTATAGGGTCTCTCTCTGCCTCCTCAGCGAAATGAATAAATATCGGTGTCACGGTCAGATCTTTTTTAAAAAAACATTTATTTTTGTTATATATAGCAGTATTATTTATGTTGAACTTTGAAGTAAAGCTTTTTTTTAGGAAACTTGTTTCCTATAAACTGGGTAATTTGTAATAATTACTTGTTTGCAAAGTTGCAAAAACACTTTTATATAAATTAAAATAAAATTACCCTTACATACATAATATACTTATTTCAAATACTTGTTAATACTGGCATAACTATGCTTTATTTTTTATATATAATTTTAAATATATTTCAATTTCTATAAAGGTTGCTATCCTACGATTACCCCAATGGATTTTAGCGAGAAAAAATAAATCAATCAACTAATTATACGTTAAGAAGTGAAAGTATGTAATGCATGTTTAGGAAGAACTCATTTACAATGATACATATAAATTAAGATAAAATCATCTCGAAATCCGTAAATTTTTTTAAATTCTATAAATTTTTCTGGGACTATATAGTTTTCAATAGATTTCCCAACACAACAGTAATAATACGTACATGTGGACTATGCATGAGTGAGGAGAAACGCATAAATCATATTACAGGAATAAGCCAACAAGACCAAATTTTGTCATTAAAACAATAAAATAAACGGAAAATAATTTCTCCCCGAATTTTTGTCGATGGAGTCAACGACACGTGGTGCTCATGTATTTTACAAGGAGCTAGATCAACGGTGTAGATTCGTATTCCCTGCCTGACAACCAGTACGATGGAGTCTCCTATCATCGGTAACCAGTAATACAGAAGAGGTCTCAAGGGCCAATTGAGCCGAGCCAAGCCAAGGAAGAGGAAGTACGACCTCTCGAAGGATCCGATTTAATCTTCGGAATCCCCGCTGAGTGACCAAGGTTGCTCCTCTTCTGATTGCCATTTAAAATTGAAACTTCGATGGTCTTGTGTTGCTTTCTCTTTCGTTTCCGGGAACAAGTTCGGGCAGTTTTGTCTTCTGCTTATGAGTTTTGGCTTTAGGGTTGGATGCATATTTGGGGTAAATGGGTGTCATTTTTGTCTGCGACTTTCATTGTTACTAGCGCCATTAAGATACATTGTCAAAGTTTTGTTTTCAGATTCCTTGTGGGGTTCATTTTCTGGATTTATGTGTTGACTGTAAAATGTGGACGCCTCTTGATTTCAGCGCTGAGATTGCCGAGGAGGTGCTTTCATTTTTGCAACTAACATGAGCTTCACTGGATCATCCCTTGGTTCTGGTATGTTATTCTCTGCAGGGACATCAGTAATATACTTGATGCTTTAGGATGTCTTTTCTCAACGGGGAATCTTCTTACCCATATCTGGAATTTATTCGCATGAACCAGCCGTGTTATCCACTGTAGAGTTGAGGGAAGGAAAGTAATCTTATGTCTCTGGCTTTCTTTTTGCTCCTTTACAGGTAAAAGATCTCTTGGCAGAGTCTTTGAGTTTGGAAAAACGCATGTAGTCAGACCTAAAGGCAAACACCAAGCCACTATAGTTTGGCTGCATGGCCTTGGCGATAATGGCTCCAGGTGATATGGCATTTCCTTTTGCTTTTTCGCTTTTCGCTTTGGTTCAAATTGATGCCACTCTAAATTCATTAAAGTATGAACGTCAAATATGTTCTTAAGTTCTCTTTTACTTTGGTAACAATAGCTGTGGATTTATTTGAATGTATTGTGGCAACTTTTCAAAAGCAGTTCCCATGAGATGGGCCCTCTAACTAGTTTATCTTCTCTCGTATTATTATTAAATGCTAATGTAAGATTTTAGTACTTTTAAATTTGATCTTGCTTATTATTAATCTTTCATATTTTTTCCAATGTATTTTTATTTCTATTATGGAACTGTATATTTTAAATATCTTTCTGATATGTCCTTTTGTATCCCTGTCAAGCATTCAAGCGTGGGTTTCTTTTTTTTTTTTCTTGAGAAAGAAAAAAAAAAAAAATCTTTGGTCCATTGTCAGTGTCTGTCTCTCTATATGTGATAGATTCTATATGGCTCCCTTTACCTTCTTCTTAATACATTTCCTTCTACCTAATTAAACATGTCTAGATATCTACCAATGCTTGTAACTTGATGCAATTATGGCTGGAATCATTGTTTTCTGCTTTGCTTTTGACAGTTGGTCCCAGCTATTAGAGACTCTCCCTCTTCCAAATGTAAGGATTATGGAATTGTTAAGAGGACTGAGATAGCCGCTTCATTGTTCCTTGTTGTCAGAAATTGTGCGATAATCTCTGTACCCTTGAATGATTTCATGTTAATTTATATAATACAGATTAAATGGATCTGTCCAACAGCTCCGACTCAACCAATACGTGTATTTGGTGGCTTTCCTTCTACTGCTTGTAAGTTTGAGCTTTCCACTATTATACCCACTCACCTTTATCTTTCATGTACTATAAAAAGACTTATCTGCTGCCATTTGGCAAGTGCTCCACAATTGCGTCTTGTTAGCATAATTACTTAGCCTGCCTCAGGTGTATTAGAATTAATGAAGTATGAAAGACATTCATGGACATATAGACATAGTCAAAGCAAAGCTTTGGGATCAAAATCTGATTGCAACCTAAGGTTTGGTATTGATGGTTATTTGAAATGCTTATTTAATATCTGACAGGGTTTGATGTGGGAGACCTCTCGGAAGATGCTCCTGATGATGTAGAAGGTTTGGATGCTTCAGCTGCTCATGTGGCAAATTTATTGTCAACAGAACCTCCTGACAGTAGGTTTCTCATGCAACGTGATAAAAGCCTATTATATGGGTCAATGTTATTCTAAGTTTGTTGTGTATGCAACAGTTAAAGCTACTGCCCTATACTCTGCAACGTGTTTTACTGTTGGAAAATATGGGAATGCCAATCCATATCCGGCCAACCTAAGTGCAATAGTTGGTTAAGTGGCTGGCTTCCATGTGCAAAGTATGGCCTTTTAATGTAGCCCCACCTTGTCTCAGTTTGATACACCCTGCTCTTTCTTTGCATAATATATGGTAACATTGTTATAATTATATTCTTATCCAGGACCTTGAGTAACAATATGCAAGCAGTGGCTGAGGCCAAAAACCGTGCTCAATCCTTGCCCATTTTGCTGTGTCACGGAAAAGGTGGTTACATCTATCTCTTATATGAAACCATTGGAGTTGATCCTATGAA
>JANTPZ010013715.1:0-10646 GCA_025593235.1 Vachellia pachyceras
TAAAAGTAAGCTCAAATTAACAAAGATTGATGCTTGCCTTACGCATGGGAAATGTTACTCAATTCATATAATCCATAGTTATATCACTTGGCACATCCGAAAAAATCCTACAAATGGTAAATAGTCAATAATTCAGATTAAATTGTTGCAGGTATCAACTTAGGAAGATAAAGACTAACTCAAGATTATATGAATTCATTTATAAGCGATAAGTTTCTTGACCATGTTTTGAAATGGAGGAGAATCAAGCAAACCTTTACCCCACATGAAACTTCCTAAGTTTGTTTATGTGCAAAGATACCCCATTATCCCTTGGCAGCTCTTTTCTGACGCACAAAGTCCATCAATGGTGTAACTATAGGAATGTCTTTTGCAGCACTTCCTAAAGAACAGAGACCAGAAAAATGATGAACAAAAAAACAGTTGCATCTTCAAATTATGCATACTCTTATTGTTAAATCTATCGTAAATATTTTGTATTAGTCAACTGACCAGATCATTCTGCTTCCCTTCTCTCCAACTGTATCTCAGCACTAGGAAGGTTCTCAATGGGCTTGGCAAGAACTTCAAGAAACTATTGCATACTTCAAAATATTGTGTTTGCTTTTCCATACTATTCATAAGACTTTTTTGAGAGAGAGATTAGGAACTTGCCACAAAGCATCCCAGGAATAATCATCAAAAGCAGCGTTGGGAATGCTACTAATATCACCCTCCAAATTATTTTGAGTTGCCATGCGTGGCAGAATGTGATTTAAGTTAACACTTCGTAAGTGTGTATGGAGAAGGATTAATATTGAGTTTCCACTTTTTGTTAAATAATCAAGTACATGTTATAAGGGGAAGGAAGAATGGATACAAGTAAACTGACGAATAGGAAGCTACAGTTATGGTCAATACAAAGACTTTCATATATCTTTCAGCATAATTGAAAGCATCTTTAGAAAGCACGAATGTTATGTTGACATCAGACATATCGATAAAAAAAAGGAAACTCAATTTATCATACTCAAGAGCTTGCATAATCTTACAGAACAAATAGTCTCAATCTTTGAAATTAGTGCTGTCTATCCATCAAAATTTAATGAAGCCTCAGAAATAACTTCTTTAAGTTCAAGATCATCAAAGCCAGCTGCAAACATAAAGTCAGAAGTTTCTTAAATTAATTGGATAAGCAAATGACAGTTATAAAACATATTAGTAATTTGCATAAACATATAACAATCAAATAGGGAAATATAAATGACAACTAATCTCTGAAAACATGAGAAGGGGAAAAAATGAAATCAAGTAACAATGTTTTTCACCAGTGACACCAAAATCATAACCGATATTAGTAACATGTTTTCAAAGATAAGGAACAACATTAGTCAGAAGTAACTAATGTTTTCCACCAATGACAACTAATTATGATGGGTTGTGAACAACATGTTACCTTCATTATTTTAGGGCAATAATTGATTACGCGGGTATGTTACCTTCATCATATGATGTCTTTATGATGACCTGTTTCAAGTATTTATTTTCAGTAATGCATCTCTTTAAACCATCTGTTGAAACAAAATGTTCATCTTGTAGACTCTTGCGTTTGAAGAACAAAAACTTGAAACATTTGTTTTATCTCTTAGTTCCTGCAAGAACAAAAATAGATGCTTTAAATATCCCATTGACATAATAAAAGTTCCCTAACTCTAAAAATAAGTACCTGACATAAGAAGCACAAGCCCATCTAAAAGCAAGGACTGAGCAAATTACACATCCCTGCAGAGGAGACATAAAACTTAGGATTTAGTTACAATCTAGCATGGTATATTTTAACTTGAGCAACGATGGGGGAGAAATAAAAGCCAAATTATTTTGCCACATTATCCTGATATTGACATTTATCATGCAATGACGCAACTGAAAGGTAGAAGTTAATTACAATAAAGCCATGACAGCATTAGATTGTTGATCAGTAAGCATATAGGAAGTGCAGTGACAAGAGAGAGAGAACAAAAGCCTATACATAAGAATCAGAATCACAAATTCATCCAGAGCAAATACCAGCACCACCAAGCTTGTTAGCTAGCTTTTCAATCATTTTAAAGTTCTTAGCACTTTTCAATGCGCGGCCACCAGTAATGACAACATGTACATTCCCAAGATCTGGCCTCTCTGAATCCTGAGATGTGTGAGATACGTATCTAGACTTGCCAAGACCTGTAAAAATTACAAATAAATTTAATAACCTTTTGGGATTAGTTCAAATATCTGACATGTTAAAATTGATTCAAGAGATGAAAATGACAAAGAAATTTATCCATGATATTGGACAAGCACTTTCGAGTCTCCACAAGGTCTGGTAGTCAGTCAATAAACAAATATTGGATAGGTTTGTTTCAAATTTTATATCCTTGTCTATTCATATCACCATAAAACCAAAACTTTCTGTGCACCAGAAACAGAAAAAACTGACCTTCACCAAAATTTGAAAGGTCAACCTAAGAAAAAAATATAAACACAAAAGGATTTTCCATAAGAGATCAACATCGGTTGCAGTTGTACTTTACAAAAACTATAAACACACACAAACACAAAAAGATTCACCCAAGCTAAGATACTCAATATCAAAAAGGGAAGAGATAGATTATAAGTTAAAATAAGAAATGCTACGTAGCTCCAAGGCTTCATACCCATTCCTAGTGCTGATAGCTCGACCTCATTATGCTATTGCATATACCTCTACAATAATAACAAGTGTAAACAAAAAGTTAAACAAAGCAAAGAGGTGTAAAGAAAACAAAGCATATACCTAAAAATTTCGGGTCACAGGGTTGAAGGCCCTAGAAGTTCTTGTTTGTGATTCTTTCATTTATTTCAGATTAGTTTAGGAAAAAAGGTGTAAAGGAAAGAATTAGGGTTTTGGATGTATGGCTTCTGGGCCTATAGTAGGAGGAGATGATGGAGCTAGAGAAAAACAGAGGTACATAGAGAGCAAGGTGTACACAAGGAAAGCTTTTAAAGGACCAAAGAACAAAGCTAACGTCTTCAACACCGTTGCCACCGATATTGCTTCTCCCACAACAGCTAACAAGAATGACAACAAGAACGGCACCGTTAATAATGGTAATGTCAATGAGAACGAAAAGGATGACACTAACGATTTGGCTCAGCCCCCAGCGCAGACTATATTTCCGGATGAGAACACGGCTCACCCAAGTTTGAATTCAAAATTGGACGTAGTGTGTCAGATGACTCTTCCACCCAATCCTCTACAAGACGAACCCTCAAGCCCCAATCCTCAGCGTGACGAACCCTCAGGCCCCAATCCAAGGAAAATCTGTCAAGGGTTGATTTATGCGTACCTCAGACCTATTATCTCTGGAAGGATGTGTCTTTGGACAAAGTGAATGGAGAATGCTTGTAAATGTTTGCAGCAAGAGTCAGTGAATAGAGAACCACGACGAGGGCAAGGAGGATTTTGGGAGTTCTAGGGCGAGGAATGAGGAGAACGGAGTCGGCGACGAGCGAGTGAAGCATTTGAATAAAACCTAGAAATGAATGGCACACTGGCTGGCTTACTTTTGTATTGGAGGGAAGTAAATTTTTTGGGGGAAAATTTTGGAGGTAAATAAAATTTTAGAGAGGGATATACAAGTCGTCGCTAATTTTCCTCGCTAATTTAGAAAATTAGAGAGGACTTTAATATTCCTCGCTAATTGTGCAACTTAGAGAGGACTGTATAAGTCGTCACTAATTTTCCTCACTAATTTAGAAATTAGAGAGGAATTTTATAGTCCTCGCTAATTGGACTATTTAGAGAGGAATATCAAAGTCGTCACTAATTTTCCTCGCTAATATGTAATTTTCTAGTAGTGTTCATCAAAAGCGCTAAATGCATGTATACTTCTTATGCCCCGTTCATATAGGATGCTAGCAAGTCTTTGGAGTTCTTGGGGGTATGAGTAATCTCCACAAACCATTCCCTTCATAGATGTTCCAGAATGAAAAGTCCACAAACTGAAACCCATTGTCATGAAAACACTTTGACATTGTAGCCAAAGCAAACTTCTAAAAATAACAGTGGGGATTGCACTAGTTCCTGTACCATTATTTTGTACATTCATCATATAATATTGGCAATATGGTTTGACGGATGAATACTTAGACTCACCTTCCGAATAGTCACTCATTTTATAGCTTATAAATTTAAACATATAAGTTATATGTATATATCTCAACCAGTAATTTCATTGAATTCTAATAACTCTTTTGGTTCGATTGCATGAATGGAAATTACATGTAATCTTTAATGCAATGAGCTCATTTTATATGAATAGTTGTTTCGCATTATGTGAAATGTTATATCTTGCGAGTTAACCTATTTTTTATAAATTAAGAGTTTTTATAACCATAGTTAATTGTTAAAGTGTTGTTTATTGAGTTAAGCAATCGGTTAACAAAGACCATTGTTACGTAATTCCCCTTCATTCTATAGTGTGTATCTCTTCTTGTACTGCACAAGCACTTTTCTCACTTCTTTTTGACTTTTATGTTTTATTTATTAGAGATAATTTGAGAAAATTAAAATAAAGGATCAAGAGAAAGAAATATTTATTATAAAGGATCATTAAAATAGTAATGACTTAGAATGAATAAAATTCAAAATAGAAATTTTAAATAACTAATTTTCCCATAACTAAACATTTTACATTATTTACTACAATTAAAATTAACAAATAACTAAAATTAAAACTAGAACTACTTATAAATCACATGTCACATGATTTTATCTTTTTTATTTTTATTTTTCATTAAATTTTGTATTCATATGATCAATATAGTATTTAATCAATCAATATAACATCATGTTGTTTAATTTATATCATCAACACTAATAAGAATTAAATTGTTTTATAAAAATGAATTCATTTTATATCTTTTCATTTGATGATAGATTATCAAGATATTTTTATTTTATTAACATCACATGAATTTTTAGTCACATAAATTTCTTCTAAATTAATAATAAATCATATGAACTTTCTTTGAATTATTTTAAATTGAGTAAATTTTATTTTTAATTTCTAGACTTATACTTTTATCAATATAAAATTTTTATATAATTTTTATTTTAATTAAATTTTGTGTCAAGTTTTAAGAAATATATTATTTTGAAAAAAATAAACAAAGTGTAATTTTTCTAGTAAAAATTGACAAAAAATATGTTTAATTAAGCTAAATTTAAGATTTTGTATTATTTTTGAAAAAGTGTGTGAGAGAATGTCGGAGAGAAAATAGAAATTATTGTTAGGGATAATTTAGCATTTTAATTTTAATTTTTTATTTTTGATCCTTCTTAATAATTCAAATTTTATTGTCCTTTTCAATAAATACTTGGTCCGTTTGGGAAAGCGGTAGAGAAGTACTTTTACGCAAGCCGAGGTAAATATGTGGAGGAGATTGTCTCGTTTTACGGAAAAACACTGTTGAACGTACTTTTGAATTAGAGTTAAGTGTTTCCAAACAAGCATACTATTTATTTCATGTCCTTTACTCTAATTTTCCCATAAAATTTTCATTTCTTAGTTCTTCAGGTTTCAAATCTAATCTTGTATTTTTATCTTAGTGTATTGTTTTTCATTAAATGGTATGCTTTTTACTATTACTGCTCATTGTTTTGCATTCTGTATATTCAAATTCTTTGCATTCCGATATTCAAATTCTTCGTATTCTGTATCACTAGTTCCTGTCTCATTGTTTTGTACATTCATCATATAATATTGGCAATCTAGTTTGACGGATGAATACTCAGACTCACCTACCAAATAGTCACTCATATTTTTTAGCTTATAAATTTAAACATGTAAGTTATATATATATATATCTCAACCATTCTGTATAATTAGTTTCATGTTTGGTTGTCAAAAATATTTTGTAGGGGAAGGATATATTTTTCACATTTTCTTTCTACTCCCATCCTAACCCACCCCTACAAAATTTGGGGGGTTTGGAGGGCAATGGCAAATTTTTACCGTTTCCTGACTTTTTTTTTACCCATACTTATTATTATTCCACAAATAATATTTATAAGTACAATTATAATTATATTATTTATAGTTTTATAAATTTATGAGGAATATTAAATTAAAAATATAAAAATAGTTAAATGACGATGGAGAGAAATTGAAAAAAAAAATACATAATTCAGCATATGTGTCTATATTAAAGATAGATAATAAGAAGAATATTAAATTGAAAATTTAAAAAATATATAAAAATAGATATATAGACAGGTATATATTGGGGCAAGATTAGGAGGAATTTAAATTTAAAATATAAAGATAGTTAAATAAATATATATCTCTTACTTAATCTTTGATATTGATTTAAGATATGGACCTTTGAGGTAATGATGTTTGATAGCTCTGTTGGGAGTGGCTAAACCTTTTAAATTGTGTGAAATCATTCTCTTTTCTTTACAGATCCGGTTAGGAAATTTACCATCAGGTTTCAAATAACCCAATTAATGAATAAAATGTCTCAAATATTGGTAAAATTACCATCATATCTCAACAGTAATTGATCCGGTTATTGTTGACAGTTTGTGATATTGTTAATGACAACCTGACCATCTACTGTTGGAACTTGATGGTAATATTATCAATATTTAGGACATTTTCTTTTCATTAATTCCTCTATTTGGAATTTAATGGTAAATTTCTCTTAGAAATTTTCTTTAGGCTATACAAGGTTTTGGGCTATATACTTGGCTTCCGTTTTGTTTTATTTATGGACATTTATTTTATTCCTAAAAATATTTGAACCATATTATTTTAATATATATATATATATGGAAATAAATATGATTAGCCATTTTTAATTTCTTTCTGCAACATTTATGAATTTTAAGGTTTGAAATGAAAGAAATTTAATATTTAGTCATTTCACAATTTTAAGGTTTGTAAAAATTTTATTTGGGTGAAATATGATGAGATTAATTTTTAAACAATATGTGGATACATGAAAGAGGGGAAAATTTTAAATTTTCATCACACTCTAATTTAAGAGTGCATATATGATTATTTCAGTGCACTCCGTGTTATTTGTGATGAGCCATTTAATTATTGAATCAATTTTGGAAATCTTCTATTGAGCTCAATTAAATTATTTTTCTTTTGGATCATTTATTGAATATTTCTAAGAATGTTTTGGGCTACATAAAGTTGTTTTGGCTCTATCTTTATCATTTAATTGCTTGATAATTTTATTAATTTCAATAAATTAAGTATTCGATTAAAATTTTTTGAACCCATTTGTTGAGTTTACTTGTGTTTTTCCCATGTATGATTTATTTCATCAAAAATTTAAAATATTCTTGTTCAAATGCAAAAATTTTTTTGCATGGTATAGATAGATGGATAGATAGGTATCTGTTGTGGTAAATTTATGAGGAATATTAAATTATAAATATACAAATACTTAAATTAGGATTGAGAGAAATTAGAAAAAACTAAAATACGTAATTCAGCATATGTGTATATATTACAGATAGAAATTAAGAGGAATATTAAATTGAAAATTTTAAAAAAGATAAAAATAGATATATAGATTTTTTTGAATTACTAAAATAGATATATAGATAGGTATATGTTGCTGTAAGTTTAAGAGGAATTTAAATTTAAAATATAAAAAATATAAATTATGATTGACACGAATTTTATTAAAAAAAACTACACACACTACTATATATATATATATATATTATAGATATATCATATGTATATATTTGTGAGCTGATTCTCGACTGTTGGAACTTTTGATTTCTTTTTGCCTAACGCTGATTGCTTAATGTTAAAAATAAAATTGATTGTAGTTTAAGCTTGAATATAGATGGCTCAAGCTTGAAATTTGTATAGGTAAAGGATTTAAAATTGATTAAACCTTGATTATAGATTGCTTAATGCTGAAGCTGAATTTGTTAACTTTTTTCGTTTGGTCAACCCTTCAACACTCATATCTTGTAGTTTGGGAGATGACGGTGATGATAGTAATGCATTACTGTTGCCGCAAAGATGGGAAAGAAAAGGAAACGCATGAATCAGGTATGTGTAGCGAGATGATTATGTATACCATTTGTCTCATTTTTTATCCTGGGTAAAAGCTAAGTTTTTTCCTTTCTTGTGTTAAAATATCTTGTATAGGTACATGGAGGAATCAATTCAAATAAGAAACATAAGTTGAGCAAATCTCAAAAAAGGAAGCTGACGAAGCTAGAGGTGAAGCTAGAGGTTTGATTATAAATAGAAATACAATGCTTTCTATTCTCTTCTGCTTTAGATATAAGTTGGTTTTCCTTTTTTTTTTTTCTTAAAGGAGGGGAAGGAAAAAGAATTTATGCTGACGAGAAGCATTGGGACATTAAAGTATGCTAACCTTTATTTTCTCTTTCTTTTTTCTTTTGCATAAATGTTGAAGTTTTTGTTGGGCGAAGAAAGAACGATGCTATTTTTTATGCCACTAAGTTGCTGACACACTATTGAACTTTTTTATTTATTGCAGCAAATGCAAGATTCCAGAGTTTGCATATCCTCGTTTGCAGTCTGCACGGAATATGAATCAGGTTAGCATAAAAAATGATAATTTTAATCCCAAAATGGTGAAAATAAAAAAAATGTTGTTTGCCTCTTTATTTCATTGATGTTCTCACGCTATGTAGACAAAAACTGCTCTACAGAGACAGAGGAGAGCTGTTCACTTTCCAAAAGAAGGCTTGGGGGCTACACATAATCATGATCTGTTTGGGATTCTGAATGTTCAACATGGAATCGAACATGATAAAGAAGAGATTCTTTTGGTTCAAGAAGTTGAGGAAAATACCAAATTCAACCAGCTGTATTTGAAAGGGCTCGTATGTGAACCTCCTGCTCCTTTGGAGCCTCTAAGGAACCAGCTTGGGGCGATAAATCTTTTGAAAATAATGGATCTTTTGCTGCCTCTTTCAGTGGTGTCTTTGTTGGTGAGAAAGCAACTGCATTATTACATGATGATATAACCCATTGTACAGATAGGGCCAAACCTGTTGATGTTAGAATCAGCGCCAAATCCAAGGTATGGTGCATACTCGTTGATGTGCATGGATGGAGCATTTTGATGAATAGATGGCTATGTTTATAAATTCTATCTTTAGACGCATTGATCCATTTATGAACTGTATTACCCTTCTTTTAGCATAGGCTGTTGAATCAGTGTCCGTTGGAGGAAATTATCCCATATATGCACAAAGTCTGCTACTACGTATTTTTTTTATGTGAGGATGGCTTTGCGCAAAAGTACTTCCATATGTTTACAATTTAGTTTATAAGTATGTCGTAATCGATTTCTGTGTGTTTTCCTTATAAGTGAGATGGCCTACTACATGTCTCTTTAAGTTAAATTAATGGTATTTGGAACATGGTACAGGATAGGACATTTCAGCCCTCCAAAACCAAGCTCAATGAACTGAGCATCCTTAATGACTCCTCTGCTTCATCCATCCCTACTATAGTGCATGTACATAGACCAACTGAGGTTCAAGAGAAAAGAAAGGATCTTCCAATAGTCATGATGGAGCAAGAGATTATGGAAGCCATAAGATATCATTCTTGTGTTATTATATGCGGAGAAACTGGATGTGGTAAAACAACTCAAGTTCCTCAAGTGAGTGAGTACTTTTTGATGTTATATGATGATGATGGTGATGATGATGATGATGATGATGATGATGATATGTTTTAGGATTTGAAACTTAATCTTTTGGAGAACATCATAATCATTATATGTATTTTTGGTTTTCTTTTGTGATATCAGTTTCTTTATGAAGCTGGTTATGGTTCATGCAAGTCCAAAGTTCACAATGGTGTTATAGGTGTTACTCAACCACGTCGAGTTGCTGTTCTTGCGACATCACAGCGTGTGGCATATGAGCTTGATCTTCATCTTGGAAAGGAGGTTGGCTTTCAAGTTAGATATGACAAGAACATTGGCAATAATTGTTCCATCAAATTTATGACTGATGGAATTTTACTACGTGAAATTCAGGTTCTATTTTACCTAATTATCATTTCTTTTTTCTTTTATGTATTCTATATGCATGCCATAAATTAGTTTTCTGGGTAACTTGTATGCTTTAGCTTTGCATTTTACTTATGATACACTATTGTCCTGTTAATATGGATTTGGGGGAAAATGTGATGGTAGTTTATAGAAACAGTTAGGAATCTTGAGGATCATAAGGTATTAGTTAATACTTCTTGGCATTGGGGAACTCGATAATACATCCTTCCAAGTGAAGAAATGACTAGACAGTGTCATTATGTGAGCATGAGCATGTTACCATCATGAAGTTTGTCATGGCACTTTAGAATGGAGACCTTTACCATTCATAGGTTTTAACCTCTTATCATTCATATTGGCATATGATGTTTGGTTGTTAAAGTTACCACATGCCATGGTTCCTATTAATTGCTACTATTTCTTTTGTTTTTGTTTATTTGCACTAAATTAAACAAAATTATGTTAATGGGGAAAAGCCCATCTGAGCATATCCCATGGCCTAGACAGGTCTTTGGTTGTCTTTAGCTTGCTTATCTTTGTTGTGATGATGATCCATGATGCATCATGAA
>JANTPZ010013717.1:0-10251 GCA_025593235.1 Vachellia pachyceras
ACTAAGGATATATCATGTCATTGTTACATTTTATGTCTGAACCATCTTGTGTTTATCCTCCCTTTATTTTCCAACACAACAACGTTGTGCTCCTGTCAATAAAAAATGGTTATTGATTGTTACCTATAATTTGTGCTAGTGTTTAGTATGTGGTGCATGATTGTGCTGGTAAGTTTCTTTTCGGAATTCATGTGAGATTTGTCCGTGTCCAACAGCTTATTGATATCTGCATATGATGTAAATGTTTTTTTTTATTCTTTCGGGACCGAATGTAAATAATATTCTCAAAGCATCAATTATTTTGAATCAGAGTTGAAACTCACGCCACCTTCACGGGGGTCGATTACCTTTCACATTCTTGCTTGGATTATGCATGAAATTTTATTAATTTGTGATGAAAATAAAAATTGAGAGACATGTCATGAGGAATTTGATATTATCTTGTGCAATGCAGAACGATGAGCCAACAATCATCGAATTTAGACTATCATTCTAAGTGGGGATAAACCATCGAGAACGTAATTTAGATGCAAGCCAGGAGCGTGATGGACAAATGGTATGTTGACTGGGAGGACATAACACTTCGGCTTAGGAACGTGCACGAATTTATATGAGAAGAAGGAATTTGCAAGTGAAACCCCATTATTGGTGTGCAGAATTGGCTATCTTAAATCATATGGAAAGTAGAACAGAAAGGCTGGCAAAAAAAAAAGAACAAAAAGAAAAATATCAAGCAGAATTGGCTATTCTTGATGACGAGATAACTTTGGATTCGATAAATGATGAATGCGATGGCTAAAAAGTAGGTGTGAAGAGCACGCAAAAGGTCGCCCTTTTTTTTATTCTTGGTTAAACATTGAAGTCTTCAAAACCGACCAATAAAGAAAGCATAGCAAGATGACGCTTTTTTTTTTTGAGTTAAGGCTTGGATCGATCAATTAAATGCAAACTAAAAATAAATGAATTATTTTTGCCCCCTTAAAGCACATGTGTCGAGGTAATTTTATTTGAGACGCTGTATAAATTAAATGTTGGCATTTTTGATTCCAACTTTGATTCGTTCCACCGAAAGAAATTAACGTGTCTTCTGTTAGATTAAACAATCATTGATAGTGAATCCTTCAAATAAAAAGTCACAATCTAGCTTATTTTATTTGGGCCTTAGCAATGTGCTTGGAGGGAGCGATACGTTTAATACCGTCAGTTTTTTACTACTAAGGGGTTGAGTTTAGTAAAATAATCTCATCAAATTAACTTGTTTTTTTTTACTGTGAAGGAGTTGAATTTAGTAAGATGGGTTAATCCCTCAACATGTTGCGAAACAAACTTTGAAGCCCCATTGAAAGATGACTACATTTATTAGCAGAATTTGTACCTCAAATAAGAATTTCACCGTTTTTCTCCTTCATACATGATTTCATCTTGTTTTAATGACAAAAGTATCGTTAACGGTCTGTTATGCTCTTGTCTATGTTTCTCCAGGAGTCAATACATTTGAACTTTTTTTTTATATAAAAAGCCACGTTTTGACTTTAGGTACTGTCTTTTGTTAAGGGAATGCGTTCGTTTGGAAAAGCGGTAGAGAAGTACTTTTACGCAAGTCGAGACAAATAATTGAAGGAGATTGCCTCATTTTACGGAAAAATACTGTTTAAACATGTTTTTGGGCTCCTGAGAAGCTTTGCCAAACAGAGTTAACATGTGCGAAAGAAAAAATAAAACTAGTTTTTATTTTAAAATAAAGATATTATTTTCAATTCATGTGTTCCGTTCTTTAAGGAACCCAAGACAAGCCGGAATGCTTTTCTATTTCACATGTCGGCAAGTTTATCCCGCTCCACGCGTCGCTCACACAAGCCACACGAAATATAATCTGTTTTTCCTTTTCTTTTTGAAATTAATAGAAGGAAAAATTGGGGGAAATCCTAATTAAAGAATTAATTAGAGAATGAGATTTACGTTACATACATGAAAATTCAATTGCACATAATATAAATGTCCAATTGTATATGTGTGAAATATCCCATTTTATAATTAATTCTTTAATGAAGAACTTTTCTCTAATTCTCCCCTAATGGCAATGTTACCGTTTCTTCTTATTATAAGAGTTGATTGACTTTATTTAAAATATTATATTAAATGGTTGCCCTTTTATTATTCTTGGCTAAACAATGAAGTCTTCAAAACCTACCAAACCGACCAATACAGAAACCATAGCAAGATGACGCTCCAATGTTTCCAATAGGAATGTCATGGTTTTTTTTTCTCCTTCACACATGATTTCTTCTTGTTTTAATGACAAAAATATCGTTAACGGTTTGTTATTCTCGTCTATGTTTCTCCAAGAGTCAGCACATGTGAATTTTTTATATAAATAAAGCCACGTTTTGACTTTAGATTAGGGTACTGTCTTTTGTTAATGGGGTGCATGTGAAAAGAAAAAATAAAACTAAATTTTATTTTAGAATAATAAAGATTTTTTTTTTGCCAGAAAAATAAAGATATTATTTTCAATTCCTGTGTCCCATTCGTCAAGGAAACCAAGACAAGCAGGAAGGTACAATGCCTTTCGATTTCACATGTCGGCAAGTTTATCCCGTTCCACGCGTCGCTCACACGAGCCACACGAGATATAATCATTTTTGTTTTTCTTTTTGAAATTAATAGTAGAAAAGATTGGGACAATTCCCTAGCAGTAGAATTAACTAGAGAATAAACTTGTTCAATTAAAAATGTAAAGCTCAGTCACACACACACACATATATATATGATTACATATAATGTAAAAATTCAATTGTATGATGTGAAACTTCAGTTGTATACATGCAGAAAGTTCTATCTTACAATTAATTCTCAAGTTTCGGCAAAAAAAACAATTAATTCTCAAGTGGGATTTTTTTTCTAATTCTCACTTAATAGTAATGTTACTGTTTCTTCTTGTTATAAAACTGAATTTGGAACGAGGTGATAAAAAGGCTTAGCTGAATGAATTTTTATAAATTTAAAAGAATAAGTCCCTAATTAAGGATATATTCGTAATTCTATTTTTGACCCATGGTCAAGGTGCAGGTAGTGGAGTGGGCCCACCTGCACGTCTTATGGAGTTATGGTCGTAGCTCGTATCCGTCGGTGGGTCCGCCTCATTTCCCGCCTTGTCCTTTTCCGCCATCCTCTCACCTCGCTGCATTTTTCTCTTCCTCTGTTAAAAGGCATGTTCTTTGGGATGAAATTAATCAGTGATGCCAAAATGAAAAGGGGATATTTTGTTTTAATTTAATAAAATATGAAATGATTACAGGCCGCAAAATTCTGAGGATGAACACACAAATATGTATGCAACATACAATTCTTTTCTTACTTTTCAATAACATGAATCCCAAGATCGCACATAAATTTTATTTTAATTTATGTGAATATGATTTTGTAACAGTGGCAAGTAACTGTCTATGGGCTTGTTTGGAAATCAGGTTTAAAATTTAGGTTTCACAGAATCCAAGGTAAAAATTAGGTTTCACAGAATCCGAAAAGTGATTTATGTTTGGGAAGTTATAGCTTTTACGGATTCCAAGGCAAAAAAGTGGATATGAAAGAGGAAAGTAAGAAAGAGAAAGAGATAAAAAGTAGGAAAGAGAAAAGAGGAAAAAATAGGAAAGAGAAAACCTAGGTTTGTAACCTAGGTTTTACATAATTGCTCCCAAACGAGCCCTATGTTCATCTAAGACTTGATATGTGCCTGTTCAGTCTTATGCCGGCAAAACATGAGTATGTCCAATGTGTATGGATACATTGGTCTTCACTGGGTTGGAGTGGTGATACTATCCCTTATTATCATGATAATTGTGGTTGTCTTAACATCATTATGATTACTGGCCTCCTTGAGGTAAGAACCTCAAGGAATCTTATCAGGAACCATTTCTATTTATGGATTCTGTTTGAAGCATATTTGGCAGCCAGGTGGTTCGTCAAAGCTTCTTGGAACGGCTCTTACCCTTTTATTTGGGTATCTCAAGATCCGTCGCAGTCTAAGATGTTTTGGATGATTGATGCTACTAGTTTTTCTTGCTGTAATGTTGAACCTTTTAATGTTTGTATTCTCGTTGTTTGTTCGGTTGTGGCTAGTTTTGTGTTTTTTAGTTGGATTGGCTTTGGGTTGTTTGTTTTGGTACTTTCGGAACCTTTGTATGTTTATTGTGGTTAATGTTATAGGCTTATTTCGTTGGCAAAAAAAAACAAAGAAAGAGAAAAGGAAGAAAATTGTAATGGAACGTATACAGATCTTTAAAGTAAGTGAAAAATGAGATGAATCCTTAAAATATACTGAGAAATCCACAAGACGAGCTTTAAAAGACAGATACGTTAATGGAATTACTGGATTAAAAGACAGATACACCCCTAAATCTTTATCCAGTCAGCTAAGCCGCAAAGTTCCATTCAAAACCATGACACCATTTTGAAATCTCCTTCTCAATAATTTTGTTTGGTGAAAGGGGAAAGCCCAGAAACTACCAAAAAACAAAACTTATCTCCTAGGAAGGTAGACTCCCTCCAGATCCTCCAAAACCAGCGCTGAAACAGCCTCAGGAGGCTCTTCCCAAATCTTCCTCTGATTTCCTTGGTCTAAACTCAGGTGGGCTAACAGGTCGGCACATCGATTTCCCTCTCTGTACGTATGCCTCATCTCAACCTGCCAATCTTGCTCCAGTAACGCCTTCAATTTCTTACTAAGAAAGTAGCATCCCCTTACCTCTTGTCTTGTATTTAATTCTTCCACCACAAAGGCTGCAGCAGTTTCAATTACAACTTTCTTGAAACCCATCTCCCAGGCCAACTGCAATCCTTTCAGAACCCCCCACAACTCAGCTGATCTCACATTACAGTTTTCTAATTTGCAAGAAAACCCTCTCAACCATTCCCCCTGGTCCCCTCTAATTAATCCACCGCAACCCGCTATCCCACATCCAAGCACCATTCCATCCGTGTTCACCTTGCACCAACCTGTCGCAGGTTTTTGCCATTTAATCATTTGTACCTCAACTGCTCCGTTCTGCTCCAAGTTCTCGTTCCACATTTGTGCTGGTACCATCCCTTATGTCTATAGCGATATTCTCACGCACTCTAGGCCATAATCTGACTAATTCTTTCCATAGCCTCGAGTCACTTGCTTTTGCTTCCAGATTCCCCTCTTGATAAGAAGAACGACCATACTTCCCATATAACACTTAACCCACAACTTATTGGGTTGCGATTTTAATCTCCACAACATTTTGCAAAGTAATGCCTCATTCATTTCTTTCAAGGCCTTGATGCTTATCCCCCCTTCCTCTTTAGCTTGACATAAGGTGCTCCACCCAACTGCATGCCATTTTTTATCCTCTCCTTGTTCTCCCCAGATGAATCTCCTATGTGCTCTTTCCAGATCCGCAAGAAAGCTTAGAGGTAACTTATCATGTTGCATATTGAAAATTGACATTGGTGCCGCTACAGAATTCACTAGAGTAATTCTCCCCGCTAAAGAAATGCTATTTGCTTTCCAACCACTTAATCTCTTGTGAACTCTCTCCACAATTCTTTTGTACTTTTCCTTTCTCCTCCTTGGATGTGAGATTTCAGCTCCCAAATATCTCCCCAAGTCGTCTACTTCCTTGAACTTGCACTGCCCACAGATTTGTCTTCTCATATGCCTTTTCACATTTAGGGAGAAAAAATCTGTGTTTTCTCCTTACTAACAGTGTGCCCTGACATTTTTCCAAATTCCTGCAAAACCAACAGAATATTATCCATTTGGATAGAGCCAGCTTCTGCAAAAAGAACAAGATCGTCAGTAAACATCATGTGTGATATGACTAGGCCCTCCCTTCCCGCTCTCAAGCCTCTCCATTTCTTCTCTCTCACTTTGTCAAGGATTAGGTGAGTAAGTTTTTCCATGCCAAGCACAAATAGATAGGGGGACACCGGATCTCCTTGTCTAATCCCTCTAGACAGATGAAACTCCTCTAACCTCTCTCCTTGCCATAGAATACTTGTGGATGTAGAAGTAATATAGCTCATAATTTGTTCTCTCATCTGATCAGGGCAACCAATCTCAACCAAGACTTTGCTCATAAAACTCCAGCTAATTTTATCATAGGTTTTTTCTAGATCCACCTTGATCGCCATAAATCCTTTCTTCCCTTGCTTCCTTCTCATGGAGTGAATCAGTTCGTTGACAATAATTATGTTGTCATGTATGTTTCTTCCTGGCACAAAACTTACTTGATACGGTGAGACTACCTTTGTCATAATTCTCTTCAATCTTCTGACCAAAATCTTTGTGAGAGCTTTGTACACCACATTACATAGTGAGATTGGTCTCAGCTTTCTTTGGCCTTTCCACTTTAGGAATTAAGGTCACTAAAGTCTTGTTAACATCCTTGATTTTTCCAGGGTAGGTCCACATCTCCTTTATAGCATCAATCACATCTCTCCCAACAATATCCTAGTTCTTGTGGAAGAAAATTGCTGGGTATCCATTTGTACCAGGGGCCTTCATACCTCCTGTTGAGAAGACTGCTTCCCTAATCTCTTCTTCTGCAAGAACTCCCCCAAATTGCTCCCATTCGTCTCTATCAATCTGGGGCCACCCATGTAAAGTATTACACCACTTCCTCTGCTCATTTTCTTCTTTAAACAGGTTCTAGAAGAACTTATTAACTAGCTCACCTACTTCCTTTTTCCCTTCAACCCATATATTATTTTCATCCTTAAGCATGAGGATTTTTGCTCTCCTCCTTTTTATATTTGTCTTTGCATGATGATACTTGGTGTTTCTATCTCCATCATTCAACCACTTGGTTCTAGCTTTTTGAAACCACAGCATTTCTTCTTGCCCAAGCACCTTTAAAAGCTCATCGTTTAACTCCTTCTCTAACTTTTCTAGGTAAGGGGTATTCTTTTGATGGTCAGCTTTCTATGCTCCTGCCAGTCTCCTCATAAGCTCATTCTTCTTTTTAGTAATGTGTCCAAACGTATGCTTATTCCAGTATAGGAGTTTCTCTTGAAGAGATAATAACTCAAGGCTGACATTCCCAGTTATTGCTCAGCATTTCCTTAAACCCTGCGTGCATCAACCAGCTTGCTTCAAAACGGAATGGACGAGCTGCTCTGTCACGTACGCCATTCTCTAAATGAATCAATAAAGGATGATGGTCTAACTTCATTCAAGGCCCTACTATAACATGAGCATCATGAAAACTCTCACTCCATTCTTTATTAGCAAGAGCCCTATCCAATCTTTTATACAATCTTTGCACTGGATAAATCGTGGGTCCCCTCCAAGTAAAAGGTGGTCCTCCCGCCCCCAAGTCAATGAGATGGGATTTTTCAATGCAATCCCTAAACTTTATACACTTGCGCAGATTAACCTCTTTTCCTCCCCTCTGCTCCCTTGCCTTGCATATTTCATTGAAATCTCTTGCCAACATCCAAGGCCTCTTCTCATATTTAGCAAGATTTTCTATTTCGTCCCAGAAGTATCGTCTTTCCGCTTCTTTTGGACTAGCATAGACAGCTGTAAACACCCATGTTCTTCTACCTAAACCAGAAACTTCACAATGCAGAAACTGTTTATGAGTCTTTAATACCTTCATCTTGATATCATCATCATTCCATAAAATCCATATACCTTCTGACATGCCTTGCACCTCCACCACTACTTGGTGTTGAAACTTAAGGTTCTTTCTAACTCTAAGAGCAATCTCACCACTGCATCTAGTCTCCAAAATAACCACTAGTAAGGGGCAGAATTTTCTCATGTATTCCTTAAGTGCTGAGCTGAAAGCTTTTCCAACTGCACCTCTATTAATTACTGAGAAATGAGATGAATCCTTAAAATATACTGAGAAATCCACAATACGAACTTTAAAAGATAGATACGTTAATGGGACTTACTAGATTAAAAGACAGATACACCCCTAAATCTTTATCCAGTCAGCTAAGTCGCAAAGTTCCATTCAAAACTATGACACCTTGAAATCTCCTTCTCAATATTTAGAGATAACTCTACAACCGTCAAAAACTATATGATACGTGGAGACCTGTGTGACTCACAGGATTCTATCTTATATAATTATATCCTATAACCCCCCCCCAACTGAAAGCTTTCTGTACATATTTTATATAATATCTAAGTACATCGTTGCGTGACTTAATAGTGTATCTGTAACTCCTTCAATTAATAATCAATGGTTTAAACCCTATAAATGAGGACTGTATGCTAAGCTTTGGTACACACGTGAATAAGAAAATACGCCTTTACTTTATCTCTCAATCTCGTCTTTCATAGTTTTTTCTTCCACTTTTCAATTCTCTCTGCTTCCTAACTCTACATTCGACCCTTCAATTCTCTCATTCTCATAACACATAAATAAATATAATATGTGTATTTGAAATATGGTAGAGAATTACTTTTACCTAAGTTGAAGTAAATATGTGAGAGATTATCTCATTTTACAAAAAATACCGTTAAACGTGCGTTTAACATTTTTAAACGCTTTGCTAAACAACTATAATTACGGACAGCTGCTCCATTTGTCAATGGTGCTCCTCCATAGTTCAAAACTTAAACGAAAGATTTATTGTAAGGTCCTAAAGAAAGAAATTATTTATGAAAAGGTCCCAAGAGTTGTCAATGGCAGCTGCTTTATTTGTCAATGGTACTCCTCGACTTGTCATTGATAATCTCTTGAGACCTTTTTACAAATAACTTCCTTTAGGACCTTATAATAAATCTCTCAACTTAAATGTAGATGACGTGGCATCATTGATTTCAATTAAAAGATTTTATCTCTCGTCCCAATCCAATTTTTTGTTTGAAGTCTGCTTGTTTGAAAGTGGATCCCAGAACCACCCCCACCTGTCTCAATGACCATAATCGGAAATGCAATATTTTTAATTCCAAATTTTAGGATCAAATCTCTGACCACTCAACATGCATGTTCAAAAAATATTCTCAATCACATTACATATAAATTAGAATAAAATTACTTTCATATCTTAAAATTCATAAAATTACGTACACGCACAACTATTATTTTTTTTGGGAAAAATCTGGTTCCCCCTGATTCCGCCGCGTCCACCTTATCCACACGTATTGAGGGTCATTTTCGTAATTCGGCTTTCATTCTCCTCCACTCCTCTGCCTATATATAGACGGTCGATACCCCGTTCTTCAGCGTCAAATCATAACATAACGCATATCGGCCATACATAGCGGAAGATCGGAAGACGTTGAGACAATGTCAGGAATCATCCACAAGATTGAGGAGACCTTTGGAGGTCACAAGAAGGACGAGCACAAGGGCGAGCACCTCGGCGAACACAAGGGTGAGGGCCACAGTCACGGCGACCACAAAGACGAGGGCGATCATCACCACGGTCACGGCGACCACAAGCCCGAGCACCATGGCGGAGAACACAAGGAGGGCCTTGTCGACAAGATCAAGGACAAGATCCATGGCGATCACGACCATGAGAAGGGAGAGAAGAAGAAGAAGAAAGACAAGAAGAAGCACGAGCATGGCCACGACCATGACAGCAGCAGCAGCGACAGCGATTAGATCGGCTTCTGCGTCAAGGTAGTTCATCACTCTGTTTTCTGGATGTTTGTTAGATCTATATTTTTCATTGCCAAGGCAGATCGCGCACTTCTGATCCTACGATCCGCTCAGAAAAGATCATCATCTGCCTGCTTCTTTTCCCCCTTTTAGAATTTGGGGATTTGAAAATTTTGAATTTGGTACCTAATGCCCTACAATTTACAGATGTTATTGCACGGAAATTATTTTTAGAAAACTTACAATCAAATTACAAATAGAATTTACGAATAAAAGTTTTGAAAGATTCGTAAAATTATTTGCGGCTGAGGTTGTCTAGGGATGTTAATCACAGCTTTAACAGAAACTTTAAGAAAATTTTATCAATTTTTAAAATATTTTATTTATTAATTTTTCTAGTTATATCTGATTGCACTTTTTTTTTTTACCATTACACTTCAGCAGCTAACATTTGTTTTCTTTTCTCCTGTTCCTGTACAGGTTTGGGTAACCGAAGTAGCGGGGGATTGTCTTGCCTTTTTTTGTTCCAGAGAATAGTTTCACTTTTGTTTCTTTGGTTTGTACTGGATTGGAGTAAATAAAAAAAGAGTGTGGTGTGTTATTTTGTTAAAAGTAAACCCCCTGCTTTGATAATGTGAGCTGCTGAGAGTAAACCCCCTGC
>JANTPZ010013718.1:0-10219 GCA_025593235.1 Vachellia pachyceras
GAGTGGTGAGACAGTTTTTGGAGGGCATTAGAGCTTCATTCTTCAGTTCTCGGCGGCATCAGAGACTGGGCAGGGAAGCGAGAGCTGAAACTGGCAAAAAAAAAAAAGTTTAACCTGCCCAACCCGGCGGGTTGGGCGAGTTCAAGTCAAACCGGCCGGGTTGACTCGGTCAACGCCGAGTCAACCCGTTGATCGGGTTGACAAGGGTTCGGACCGGCCAGCCCGCCGGTTCAGCGGGTCACCGGTCGGACCGGCCGATCCGAACCGATTTTTCTAACACTGGTCAACACCACTGTGTGTTGAGGCACTATGGAAGGGCGCACTAAGGCTGCAGCCTGCATGAAATTCTTCGCCCAACTATTCCCTCTCAAATCTCAATCCTTGTGCCGTGGCGTTCATGTTCCTTTCTGTGGCTATAACAGGTATTCTGACACGTGGCACATTCATAACCGACCCATACTTGCCACCACCAGTTATAAAAGGTATTATCATCGATTTTTTTTTTTAAACAAAAGAGGCTCAAACAAGAAAAATAAACTACGGGGAATAGATCCCAATGACTCTTTGCACACCAAAGTCGTCAAATGATCAGGACAACTATCATAGACGATGGATCTCGTCGATCCTTCCTTAGCCAGCGAGTCATTGAGCTGGTTCTGTGTCCTGGGAGTATGTATAACATTTAGCTCCCATTTAGATGATATAGTGTGTGTTTGGGAATCCGTTAGAAGAAATAAATTTACGGATTCTGAGAAAAATTTATAGAATCCAACAAGAATTTACAGATTTAGATATGATTTTTATGAATTTCAAGATTTTTTTATGGATTTCAAGATATTTTTTTGAATTTCGATATTTTTTACGGATTTCAAGATGATTTTGTCTTAACCTAAATGCACCGTTGGAAACATAAACTTTTGGAGTTGAAGGCACAGTAGGCTACAGGCCTTTGTCAATCGTTGATCCCTTATCATGTCGACCAAAGACTGAGTCTGACTCTCGTTGAATTGTTATAAGGTACGGTCTAGTTAAGTGAAAGTGGTATTAATCTTTAAACAGGATTATGTTAGGATTAATTTATGTTAGGATTATGCCCCTATTTAATGCATCACAATGCTTTAAACAGGATTGGCTCTTAGGAAGAGGAGCATGTGTTATTTTCATACAACAAAGCATGTATTGAATTGATATACTACGATTTTTAATCTCTTAAGTTTGTCAATATTTTAATTTTAGTCATTTGAATTTAAAATCAATTATTTTGATTTCTTAAATTTTATTTTACTTAAAATAATGGTCTTTATATTCTAAAAAAATCTTAACCATTTTGCAATTGAGGGATCCATTACTCGAGGGATTAAAATCAAAATGAGCATAAATTTAATGAGTAAAAGATTGCATTAACATTTTTTTTAAAAAAAAATTTATCCTTTTGAAAGTTCTCTTCTTACTTTTATAAATAATTTTTACCTCTCTCTTCAATTTCTATCTTTCCAATAAATTAAATTAAGGTAAAATTGGGATGTGATAATTGAATTTCTCTATTATAATAAGGATTAAAGTGGCACTTACATTATGTTTTTTGGTAAAAATTAGAATGATTTTTATTTTTAAATTTGAATATATTTTAATTAAATATTCAACTAAATTACAAATATTGTCTGCATTTTTTAGAATATAAAAACAAGATCTCTTAAAAGTTAATGGGCCTGTTTGGAATCCAGATTGAGGGCCCATAGGTGTAGCCAACAGTGTCAAAAGCCCAATTGGATTATTGTACACATTTTTGCACTGTTCGGGAGAGCTTATTGCGATGAGGAGCTTCCATGTAGAAGCCACTTCTCCCCACAAGTTGAAAACCTAAGCTTCTCACCTACCAGCGGCTGTCATTACGCTTCTTAACCGTTAGCAATCAATGGTTTCAACGCAACACTAGTACCATAAGGCTTTCAGTACTTTGTTTATTTCTTTAAAACTTTGAAGGAATATTTCTTTCTTATCTTAAAACTTGTTGGAAATTACTTTGCAAGCCCTTGTCCATCAGTGCATCTAACTTCATAATTTTAATTTACAAATATAACTTTTTCATAATTTTAATTTAGTTATAATTTACATTTTTATTTTTATTTTCAATTTCAATAAGGTTCATATTTTTTAATTTTAATTTAAAAAAGTCACTTATCCAACTGGGTTCCCAAAAACATTTACTTTTACAAATAAATCACTTGTCCAACCGTATTCCTAAACATATTCATTTTTACAAAAAAATCACTTTTTCCACCGCTTTCCCAAACGCAAACCACTTTTATAATCTGACTTATTTTTAATCTCACTTCTCCATAAGTCCTTTTACAAATAACTTACTTATCTCACTATGTTCCCAAAGAGGCTCAATGATGAAGTTATGTCTTATACATTATATTACTAGAATTATTTGAAACTATAAAAAATCGCACTTTTTTTAAGACAATGTTGTAAAAATATTAAATTATATAAATTCAAAATAAACTACAAAAAATCGCACTTTTTTAAGATAACGGTGTAAAAATATTAAATTATATCAATTCATACAGCAAATCGCACTTTTTTTAAGACAATGGTGTAAAGATATTAAATTATATAAATTCAAATAAGTATGGATATTATATAAATTCTAGCTTTCCATAAAGTATTTTATATATGTTTCTAATCAAATCGATATTTTTTTAATAAAAGAAATATTTGTAGAGATTTTTTATAAATTCTAGCTTTCCATAAAGTTTTTTTATATATATTTATATGCTATTATAGTTCTAAAATATTTTCTAAAAATAGAAAGAAAGAACTCCGTTGACTTTCATGTGGGCTTCACGGATTTCCTTGCTGTAATGCCATAACGTATGCCATTTCCCGTGAGATTCGTACTTCCTTGCAGTAATGCCGACTTTGACTTCTAATACGGAAATTAGTTACATTTCTCTCAATTTTTAATTCGATTGTAATTTATTTTTTAAATTTTGATTCAGTACAATTTAATCTTGTTGTTTTAACTCAGTTGTAACTATTTCTCTTCACTGTGACTTATTGTAACTCAAATATCTATGATTTTAACTATTTTATAATTACCCTTAACCTTTTATTATCTATATAAGTTTAAGATAATGTTTTAGGATAAATATAAGTTTTGACAATAGATAACCATAGAAATTTATATGGGGCATTAATAGTTAAACTTACAATCGGTTGTGATTTGTTATTCAGTTGATGTCATGATTTAAATTAATTTTATAGTTAAAAAATTAATGATTTAGGTTAGAATACATAAATGAGATCTTAGTGTGAAATTGGGAATGTTGGGTAATTATTTCAAAATTTTAAATTTATGTAATTGAGATCATTACTTAATTGGTGTATGAATTAGTATCTAAATTATTTTGTAGATTAAATTGTGAATTGAAAAGCTGCTTTTGCAAGAAAGGTTTCAAGGTTAAACTTGGAGTTAGGTAACCACAATCAATTTATTTTATATACTTGTACTGAATTATAAGATGTTTTTTAAATCATCTTTTAGTGTGCAAGTATAACTTTTTGATTAGAAATTTCTTTTGATATTCAAATGTGATTTATCGTGGATAGGGATGGCCAGCAGGCAAAAGCCAGCCTTCCACCCCTAACCCACGAGTTATGCAGGTTGAGTACGTGGGTTGGTAGGTCAGCCTGTCTAACTCGCTTTTTATTTTTTTAAAAATATATTATTTTTTATTTTTTTATCCCAATATTTTTTACAATGAAAAAGTAATATTAAATTCTATTTTTAGGAAATTATTAACCACTTATTAATAGTATTGGAAAGAGAATAACATAAATATACTATCTTATAGAAAAAAACTGGGTAAAAAAGAAAAAAAATATATTTTTTATAAAAAGGAAAAAAGTTGATGGGCTGGCCATGCGGGTTGGCCCACATTCCTAACCCTAATCGGGGAAATAATCTTTGAGGAATTATATTCTTGTAGAAATGAAGTGTTTGGTATGCAAGTACAGCTTCAAAAATAAAACCTGAGATATCTCTTTCAACTAGTACAACTTCAAATTTTTCCCCTCAAACCTGACAAAGTAGTAACGGTTTATAAACCGTTGCAACCATCAATTTTTTTTATCTGAAATGCCTCTTTTAACTAGTTGCATTTTCTATACCACTACAAAATGTTCCTTGAGATCTTCATAGGTGCCACCTTTTGTAACAGTTTCTTCGTAGCACTACAAACTTAATAGCAGGTTTTGCAGCAGCTTTTAATAATCACTGCAAAATCATTTGCCATATTGAATTTAGTAATATATTGGACAACTGTTACAAATACAACAAATTAATTGTTACAAAAGGCTTTTTTTTTTTTGCAGTGATTGATATGACGTGTTTGGTGAAGCATTTTGGTAACTTTATGAATTATGGATTCCATACGCATTACTATTTATGTTGAAGAATGTTTCGGGCTATGAATTGAGTTATATGTACTATATTGTTTATGTGCACTTGAATTATGTGCACTGGCTTGTGATGAAGCTTATGGAATGTGATGGGCACTTTTAAATCTCTAAAATCTGCGGCAACAGTCTTCATTACAGATCATAATGGTTATTCATCTAGGGTCAAGTCCGCAAAGGGGTTACAAGGAAAAGCAAGTTGGTGGGTTTTGGGTATGATGTTGTTAGCAATCTTTAAGAGTTCTAGAATGATGTTGTTTGCAATTTTAGTCTTTATATTTTAACGTGATTTACGGTTTACAAGGTAAATATATGAGAATAACTATATTTTGACTTACGTACTCACACAAACAACCCTAAATTATTGCTAAGAATGACTCTTCAAAAATTGCTTGGCATGGATATATGTCATCATTGAGCTTTAGGGCCTGTTTGGTTGGGGAGAAGGGGATGGGAGGGGATGAAAAATAATTCCTCCCTTTGTTTGGTTTGAAATTTTGAAGGGGAGGGGATCTAAAATTTGTCCACTCATTCCCTCCCCTCCCCTTATTTTGGTTCCCTTCAAATTGGGGTTTTTTGGAGGGAAGCCAAAATTTCTTACTATTTTATCCCATCAATTTTGGTACATTGCTATCATGCCCTTTGAGCAGAGCTCTGGCCAGCGAAGTTGTATTCTGACGAGAATCTGGTTTCCGAAGCTATTTCTGGTTCTCCTTTTTAACATCTAGTTCGAGCTTCTTTCGTTTCTCTGGAAACTAAATTGATTACATATATGTTTTTTTTTATCGTAAAGAAAGCCTGCTCGTTATTTTTGTGCTCCATTCAACACTATGCTAAATAGAACTTAAAATCCGTGTGTCTGTGATAATATTATTGGCGATACTTTTGGAAGGAATTACCAACTCTGTCCCATTTACGTTCTCCCTTCAGTATGGCTGCAATGGCGATAATAACGTAGGCGACCTATTGAAATATGAAACAATTAGTCTAAGAAAGAATAACAACCATGTTTACCGTAAATTTCAAACGGGTTAAAATTTGAAACAACTTTCTTGGAATACACCTGGCTGACTTCGTTGCAATGAATATGCAGTTGGAGTTTGCTGAATTCTGCAGTTTCTCTTACATGCAGTCATGTATTCTGCAAGTAAGTTGCTTAATCGGTTTTATAAATTTTGGCCTTTTTCTTTGCTTAAAGAATTGAGGATACTGAAAGTAAATTTTTTCGCTTGCTTTCGGCTCATGTACTGTGAAATCAATGAAATCAGTTTCTAGCTGCACTATGTGCAAAGTGCCCTTCCAGCCTAGAGGTAAGTTTCATGATTTTATTGGAGACAATAAGTTGCAGACTTGCGTTGAGGAAAGACTAATTTAACAATAGTTAAATTCAATAGAGGGTGCTTGAAGAGAATAGAAGATGTCATTACTTTGTAACAAAAAGATGACTTTCAATATTATTGACTATTGCATATTAACTTTACAGTGAAAATGAAATTACATATGAAATTGATGGGTACTAAGAAAATTTCTTTTTACTTTTATATTATCTTTATACATAACTATTATTACCTCTTATATCATAAATATGCTCAAAATTGAAGAGTTGTTAATGAGATGAGGGTGTGTTTTGATAAATTATGTAATTAAAATAAGGTGTCAACTAATTTATCTAGTATGTAAGAAGAAAAATGAATTAACATAAAGGGCATAATAGTAAATTAGTCATTACCTCCCCTCCCTTCCTCTTTTAAACCAAACATAAAATCATTAAAAACACATTCCTTCCCTTCCCTTCCAACATAACCAAACAAAGTAGCATTAAACCCTTCCATCCCTTGCCCTTTCCCTCCTATCCATCCCCTCCTCTTCCTCCCCCTCAAACCAAACATAGCCTTAAAGTACCTAAAATTAGTGCCTCCGGATTGAGAGCTGAGAGAATTACTCTTTGGTCACTTGAGATCTACAATTGGATTGGTGCCTTTGTTGTGTGCTGCCGTAGGAAACATAGATATTTTTAAGCCATGATAATTCCTGTTTGGTCTTTCTCTATTTGTTGAATATATATATATATGGATAAACTTGAAGTGCTGGAATTGCAGCTGTTTCTCGAGAGTTTCTAAAATATCTATGTTTTCTGTAACATTCCAAATTTTGTTTTTGGGATTTAAGTAATCATTAGGATGGGATTTATTAATTTACTTGAAATTTATAGTAAAATAAATCATATCATTTGAAGTATGAAAACATGAAATCGAGAAAAGAATGAAATGCAATTGAAATTTAAAGAGAAAAACATGAATTGAGGCCAATTATATGTTAAGGTATCATGCTTGAAATTTAAAATGAATGACATTGTTTGATCCTCTGTGATTATTAAACCATGTGAAAGCTAGACCATGCTGCACAAAATCAGCCATTCCGCATGATGAGCTTGATTTATTAATGTAACAAAAGGGAAAATAATTGAAATCTCTTGTAACAAGCCATGGTTGGTTAATAGATTCTTAGAGCTTGTTTGGATGTCATTCTTGAAACCTAATTGGTTTTAAAACCTAAATTTTGTTCAAGTACTTACATTTTTCAGAAAAGTTATTTTGGATACAAAACCTCAATTCGAAACCTAGGTTTTGAAAAAGTTATCTTCTTATCAAATCACACTCTCTGTCTAATAAATTTTCTGTCCTACTTTTTCTTTCTTTATCTTTCATCTTTTCTATCTACTTTTTACCTCGAACTCTATAAAAACAAATAACTTCCCAAACACAATATTTTAAAACCTATATTTTTATTAAGTTTTGCCTCGAAATCCGTAAAAATATTCTCCTAAGAAACTGATTGGATCCATTCCCATAAATGCAAGCTAGATTGAGGATGGCCACCAACAAAAGAGATTATATGTGTATTTGGGAACTCTATTGGGAAAATTGATTTTACAGATTTCGAGGCATTTTGTGGATTTCGAGATGGTTTTTTACAGATTTCAAGATGGTTTTATCTCGACTTACGTGCACCGTTTTGGCAACGATATTGCCAAACAAGCACTATATAGAACTGTGAATCTCTTTCCTATGCATAACACAAAAGTAAAAATAAGGGGAAACATGCTCGACTTCTACATTAGAAGGTATTCAAGCTAAAACTGTGCCACTGCCCCTATTTACAGCAGAAGACTCTCAAAATGAACATAGCCTAAGCCTATTAACGATTTAGAAGCTGCAATTAGAATGACAACTTATGTATACAAGGTAAAAAGTCATTTACATGTTCATTAAATTAGTCGTCAGAGCTTTTGAATAACTGACATCTACATTCATCCCTCAAAAAATGGAAGTTAAAAAGGTTCAACAACAGTCGTCAAGTATTTAAATACGCTAGAAAGATTTCTAACATCGTATATTTAAATAACCAACATATAAAATCAGTAAAAAGTAAAATTTAACATAGCCACATTTGTATTTTCGACGGTTTCACACTTTCATCATACATAGAAATCTCTCTCGTGGTCCCCCTCTGCTGCCCCACCTGAGCTCGATTGATTCCTTGGCCTTCGTTGGCGTTTCCCACCATTTCTGGCCACTTCTTCCTCTGTTCATCGCCGTCACAGTCATCATCATCGTTACTGTATGTATTACTTGGACTTTGGTGATATGAATCTTAAATTGATTGTTAGGTGATTTTTTTTGAGTTTAAAATGTTATTTTTATATGTTATTGGTTGGTTTGATATATTTAACAAATTTGAATGGAGTTTATTCATTTTTTTGGGTTATATGGCATTGTGATTGTATTCTCTTCTTGTTCATAGGCATTAAAAGTAACTTAATTGTATTACAGATCATCAAAATAATTGGTGGAACACGCTAGGTTGACTATATTTGAGATTAATTTGTGTTTTTTTTTCATTTTTTGACATTTTTATTTCAAATTTGGGCTATTTTTTGTATGGAAATGTGAAAACTATTTGGACAAAAACTTAATTCATATAGAAACTTTGGATAGTAGGAAAGCTGCCTAAAAGGTCTAGTAAACAAACTTTGTTCGATTTATGGTTTTGAACTCGAAAGTATTGCTCTAGAAAATTTATATTTGCTAAATTGTTGAGATTATGATTGCACTTGTGGTTAGCTTTGTTAAATGTTATAATGGTCTTATGTTATTGTTAGTTTCTGTATTTAAATTTTTTTCCTTGAAATTTTGTGAATTTTGCTTTTACGGGGAGAAGAAATTTCATTACCTTAGATAAGTGCAACAGACCATAGTTCGATGCATTATAGAAGAACAATTGAGGAATATGAAAATAGGGTGGAGAGGTTCCTCGAGTTTGCTCAAAGGAATGTACCAGTAAAACTAGTGCCTAAATTGCCATTATGTTAAATGTTTAAACAAGAGGCAACATTGCATTCATCTCATTTGAGAGCATCTCATTTGTGATGGGACAAATTTGAGGTATACAACTTAGATATGACAATGAAATTACAAGGATTTCACTATCCAAGAAGGAGAGAGTGGTGAGTTATGATCCATGTTATTGAGGCTAAGCTCTTTGCTCGATTCTCTCCAGCATGAGAGTTTGCACAATAATGTAAAGAAGCCTTTGTATATTGGGTGTATTAGTAAGTGTACATAGCTATCAACTGTGTCAGAATTGATTAACTTAAAGGCAAGAAGTGGGTGAACAACTACCAGTTTCATAGTATTGCTTGAATTGCTTAGTGATATGGTTCCAAAGAGTAATTCACTTCCAACAAGTACCTAAGAAGCTAAGAAAGCATTGTGCCCGATTGGAGTTAAGCATAAAAAGATACATGTTTGCCCTAATGATTGCATATTACAGAGAAACGAGTATAAAAGGTTAAATAACTGTCCAGAATATAGTAGTCTACGTTACAAATTAAAGAACATTGATGATGACAGTGATGACATAACTCAAGGGCATCCTTTAAAGGTTTTGTGGTATCTTCCAATAATACCACGATTTAAACATTTGTTTGCTAATGCTATAAAAGCAAAAAACTTGAGATGGCATTATAATGAAATGATAAGTGACGGAAAACTTCGACACCCGACCTACTCTCTCTTCAATGAAAGTCAATAGACCAAACATATCCTAAATTTGGTAGGAAGCCAAGAAACATTGAACTTGCACTCTGGAATCAACCTTTATGGTAACTTGAGTACCATGCATATTGCTTGGCAAGTTCTAGTAATAAAAAAGATTGCACCTTGAGATGCCACTTATACCCGTACGATTCAATCAAAAGAGATTTGAAATTCAAAATCATATTTCAAGCATTAAGAAATTTATTCTTCTTCAAGCTAGCTTATGAAGACGTCACCTCACATCTCCTTCATCAAAAATCAGATTCAAATAATCAAAACGCCATGTTGCCTCTCCAACAAGGTCACCTCTTCTTCTCTCTCCATGTCAATGTGTGGTTACTTCTCAATTCTTGAGGACAGATTATGGGTTTGAGTTCTTGTAATTCAAAAGTAGCTATTATACGTTTAATCTTTTTTCTTACATGTATCATTAATGATTTCCTTTAGTTTAGGATTGAGACTCAGAGACCTTGATTTTCAGTTGAACTCTACAGTGATGAGAACTTGTTTGAATCTCATTTTCAGAATAGCTTTTATGAATTCTGAGGCAAAACCTAATTTTTGGAGAATATATTTTGGAAAATAGCTTTTACAGATTCCGAGACAAAACTTTTGAAAAGTGATTTATGTTTGGCAAGTTATTAGCTTTTACGGAT
>JANTPZ010013723.1:0-10610 GCA_025593235.1 Vachellia pachyceras
TCTTCTTATTGGTGCTTATAAAGGTGTCATAATTGGGTGCACATGGGGTAAAGATCTGGTTTTAACTTTGGTTACACTAACTAAATCAACTTCCTTTCAGTTACTCCTACCGATTACACTTTTTACCGGTAAATATAACTTTATTCCGATAAATTTTTCTCTTCTTTTCTGGAGATGTTTTATTCATCTTTTAATATCCATATTTATTTACTCATATGGCAAAATAAGTATCCAAAAATACCCCTGAAATTCATTAAAAAATAACAGGGTATTTTATCCTGTCGAAAATCCCCGAAAAATTTATTTCTGACGGGCAAATAACTTTTAGGGCATTAAAAATTTCAATAATTTTCACTGATACTCTAGCCCTTTTTCCTTTTACCAAATTTTCCTCTAGATGATCTAAAATTAATTTTTAAAGAAAATTATATTTATGCGGTTTTCGGGCCTTTTTCCCTCCGTTCTGGGAATTCACCTTTAGCGTATACTGAGCAATAATTTTTTTAAATAATATAAAATTCACTTTATTTTTCTATGCTATGAATTCAACTGATTGAGGTATCCTGATACCTCAAATAATTATTTTTGGCCTATTTACCTTCAAAATTCTCTGAACAGAGATCTTGGCCGAATTTTGACAATCTGTCAAATCTCAGTTAATCAGTGAGTTCTGCTCTTTCTTTTAGGCATCTATGAATTTTTCTAATATTTTGGTCAACGATTAACCTTTTGACTTTGACTTTGTCAAATGACCAAAATGTCCTTACATTTGTCTTAATTACCAAAATAACCTTACTTTGTCCAACTTTTTCGCACTTGTTCTTTTGTCTAATAACCTTTGGGTCCTTCCCAGGAGGTCACCCATCCTTACACTACTCCAGGGCGAGTACGCTTAACTGCGGAGTTTTTATAAAATTTCTTCCGCTGAGCCAGGTCTGACTTTGGGTTTTCCAGCCCATCAGCATCATCTTTTTCCATGCTTTCTATATGTGGGCTCTAACTTGACTTTTGACTACTAGTTTGACATTTTATGCCTAATAACAATATTTCTCTTGGTCTTTATACTTAATGATATTATGTCCATGGCTTACATTTTTATTAATTTCAAAGCCTTAGGACTAATTTTACCAAAGTCTCTTTGTCCATTGACATCTTCTCTTTCTGTACTTTTATTTCTGGGTTGTATCTTATCTCATAACTACCGGTTTGGCCTCTATTCCAATTTACAAAAAAGGGTGGATGTTACAGTTGGTCCCTTAACATCGACAGATAGTTTTTTACCTCCAGTTGGGAGACGAGTTGGAGGATATCAATACTTCAACCTCACTCCTAATGAGATGCTACAGGCACAATGACATATCCTCATCAACTGCAATCAAGTTGATCCTTTCATTCAAAGAGTATCGATACCAACCTATTATCTTATTAATTTAATTTATTTTTTCCAAAATTCTGGGGTTTTTGGGACCTTTGGTACAAGAAGTTATGCGAGCGCTAGTGACAGTGACATGTATTTGGAAGGTGTCCCCTACAATGGAAGATCAATTGACATCATTGATCTGAATTATCAGGGTCAATTCACTATCACGCTATTCAAGTGTTCCTGGGCAAATACAACAACTCCTCGTGGATAACTACTGATGAGCTGGGTATCACATCTATGAATTTCTCAAGGCTCATTCACACAGGCGAATCTCAAGATGATGAGCCGTATATTCTAGTATAAAAGGCACAACAAGTTTATTATGTCAAAGATCAAAAGTATAGAGATTGGAGTAGGGTTGTTCATCTTAAACCCAGAGATATTTATGACATGGTTGATAATGATGAACATTTGACACATGAGACGGAGCCATTCCATCATACTGATTTTCAAAACTTCTTTCTCGTAGGAGATGAAGATTCCCCCTTCTCAGAGCTGATGAAGATGAATAAATAACTTAGGTACGTAATATATTTAATTTTATTTTTTTCTCCATATACCACAAATTTGGAGCGGTTTTAAAACCATTTCAAAAACTGCTGCTTAATAAACCGCTGCAAAATAACATGACCTAAACTGCTACAAATTTAAACCATTGCGAAAATATAGTGACCTAAATCGCTGCTAATTCAAGCTAGACACCCTATAAATATCCTTTCCCCTTTCACTCTCCTCAATGCCACTTTGGTCTTCAGTGATTGTTTGCTTTTTTTTTCTGGTTTACAGTGTACTTTTGTGATTTTGTTTATATGTTTTTAAATCTTTTTATTGTTTGTTTATATTCTTTAGTTTTGTTTTCAGGTATTTATTTTTTGTCTCACTTTATTTTTTTGTATATCATTTTATCATTTTATTGTGTGACATTTTATTTAAATTCTAGCTAATTTTTTTCAATATATATGTTTAGTAGCAATTAGTAATTTATAAAGTATAAAAATATTTTAATTATAGATTATTGTGTTTTGTATTTTAAAATTAATTTATTTATAAAGTTTTTTTAATATTTTGATGATATTTAGTAGCAGTTCTAAAACTACTATAAAATTTGGGTTTTTTTCTTAAATTTCCACAATAAGTGGTAGCAGTTTCATAACCGCTACAAATTTTTGGATGAAAAATTGTTCACTCCTAAAAAAAAATGGCGGGAATTTGCATTTTAACGTAGTGGCAGTTTAAAAAACCGCTACCGTCTGGAGGAAAAAATTTTCACATATAAAAAAAGAGCTGGAATTTCCATTTTTAATTTAGTAGCGGTTCTCTAATCACTGCAAACGTCAAGCTCAATAGCTGAGTTTGACTGAATTAGTAGCGGTTTTGTGTCCGCTACAAATTTTCGCACGTCGTCCTCTCTTCGCATTAATGTGACCACGGTTTATCATAAGCGCTGCAAATGTAGTAGCGTTTCCTGCTATGTTCACCACCTTTATGTAGAGACCCTGCTAAACCAGTTGCCACGGTGTGTTTTGTAGTGGTTAAAACTGCTACAAATATGTAAAATAACCACTACTAATCAACCTTTTTTGTAATGGAAACTCATAAATTAATTATACATAGTAGCAAAATATTTAAATATAAAAAATTTTATAAATTTATTTAATTATATACCTCTTGCATATACATTACCATGGTTGAAATTTTGAAGAGAAGTTGAGCTTAATAACTAAGTCATGCCATTCCAAATTGTCTCACCAATCTTGTTCTCCTTGGATAAGAGTTATCAACTTGAGTTTGGAAGAGTTGGAATTCAGCCGTAACTTTTCAAGATTTGGACAACTATATATTTTGCTGAATTTGAGGGATGGAAAAGATATGGGTATTATATGGATGCTCTTAAGTTCTGTTAATTCCCATAAAGACATTCCCACTTGAGAAGAGAATATAGAAGAATCCACATTCTCAACTTGTGTAGCTTCTTTCTTTATTACTTCGTCCATTGAATAGCAATGAAGGATGTGAAGATATTGGAGTGGAGCATACTATAGCCATGTCGCATGATTATTGAATGGCAATTACTAATATTCACGTCGTAGTGATAACAACATAAAGTCAAAGAACCTACCACCTAATAATTAGGAAACTGAAGCCAATTCATTTTCTTCATTTTTGTCATGGAACCACTAGTAAGTCCATCTTTAAGTCTAGCCCATCAAGATGAATATAATATATGCAATTTCACAATTTTGTATACTCAAATAATATGTTCCTCTCAAGAACATTGCACTTTTCAACATCATCAAAGACACTACTGCTGCATCTCCTTGTACAAGAATTTTTTTTTAATCCTTTTATCTTGATCACATGCTAACCACAATGCCATGTCTCGAAGCATATCATGCATCTTAACTACAACATCTTCAACACTCTCCAACAAGCATGAGAGTTTTAATTTTGCAATGATACACTCACAATCATCACACATTTCTTGTATGCCTTTTGTTATATATATATATATATTTATCTTTCAAAAACAATATTTCCCCTATCCATTTTTCAATGAGACTAGGAACAAAAATCTCATCGTCCTCTAGGAATAAGGTACAATACAAGAAACAGTTATTGTGAACCTTATTTGGTAATTGGTCATAGCTAAACGTAATAATAGAGAAGACATTTATCTCCAAATTTGAAGAAGTCCTTCAAGATCTTAATAAATTCTTTTTTGAGCTTTTCCATGCTCCTGTGGTCTTCACACCTGCCATGGCACTTCCTACTACAATTAATGAAAGGGGTAGCCCTTTACATTCTATTGCCATCTCCTCTACCAGCTTAGGCATGTTTGGATGCGAATTCAAAGTTTCTTCACCAATTCACATATTCTCAAGTCGTGTTGTGAGTAAGACTTGAGATAAAAAATTGGTGTTCCTTGGATAAGTCGTTCCTACCAATTCAAGTCAATTTCCTCTCAAATGTCATCAAATAATAAGATAAATTTCTTATGTTTGAGGACTCCATAAATCTTTGCTGCCTTTTCAATTGATTACTGCATTAACTCCAATCATCATTGTAATACCTTATCTCCACTTCATTACCTATTAGATACCTTAACTAGATCACTAAAGCAATTAGATAGACTAGAATTAGTTAACTTAGTGAATTTCAATCACACCCACTTGAATAACTATTCTTATGATAACTTGAAATTTTGGCCCAACTCCAAAATTCACAACTAATTCTAGAAAAATTTAAACCAAGTGATCTATGTCTCTAAAGAAAGCTTGTTCAATTCCTTATAAGGCCTTATACCAAAATAATGCTCAATCAAAGTTGAAAAGGGTTGAAAAATCACTGTTCAATTGGTTAGAATTTTAGAACTTCGCTGCGGCCAACTCTGAATTCAATGCAAATTTGCTCTCTAATTAAGTTGGTTGTAGTGAACTTTATAGTTCTTTGCGGTGAAGTCCTCAAGAATGTGACAATTTCATTCTCTAAGAACTTTCACCGCATCGAACTTTGAACTTTGCAAGGGCAAACTCCGTTGATGTCAATTGTTTTGGCTTTCCATCTGAACTTAAAAAATTCATAACTTTTTCCACATAAATCCAAATTGAACAAACTAAACTCTTTATAAAGCTTATGATAAGGCCTGCTGTCATGCAAAATTTCCTGACAAAGAGACTTCATTTGCTTAAAATATCCAATTTTGTTATATTTAAGGGCTTTGGACCCCTTTTCAACCAATTTGCATGCTCACTTTACTTTCTTTATATATTTCACATCACAACTTACTTTCATAACATACGACCAAAATGACTTATTGTAGGAGTCTAATTTACATTCCTCCTAAAATTCATAATTATGCACACATATACATCAAGAGGCATATATAACCTAATATGTGTAAACTATACATTTTCATGAAGGCCATCTTCACTTACTCTTGCACCTCTTTTCCTTTACCCTTGGAAATTGTACCTAATGTTAGTCATTGAAAAGAGTGAGATTTCAAGGAAATCCCAGTGGCAAATATTTCTAACAAAAAACATCAACGTGCATGATTAATTGAATGTAAAGTAGTATGCCATAACATAAATAACAATACCTTACTTCTAAAATATTTGCGCAAGGCCAAGATAATCATTGCATAGCTACAACCATGCATACTTACAAGTAAGGATTTACATGTCAAGTGGCTACAACCACACAACAACCATGAAAAATAACATACAACAATCAAATGCAATGTTGATATAAAGGTTAGAAGTTTTACTACCTTATAGCTTTAACTTTCCCAATGAACTTGAGGTGTCTTGCACTAGAACTTTGACCTTCTTCTTGGAAATTTCACAATCCTACACATGTCTTAGGGTGCTTAACATCAATAATTTATCATTACTTTGTATTACAACATTTTGCAATCTCAATCTCAAGCTTATATCTAACTTAACTATTGGTGTTTTCAATGCTTCAAAAATTGTGCTTTCACTTCTACCCTACACAATTTTGCATTTTAAATCCAATGAAAGCATTAAAACACCCAACGACACTCTCTTCCCCCTGAACCTTAGTTACATGAAATTTACCAAATATGGGAGGAAATGGACTCTTGCAAGAATTTTTTGCACATACATTTATATTCCCATTCCTACACCCTTTCCAGCCATTTGTTAATATAAAAACATGTATATACATGCCTCATGGAATTCGGTTAGTAGCATAAGGGAGGGTTTAGTGTCAACATCCATTGACCGACTCAAATCAATTCAAACTTGGTAGCAACATGTCACAAAACATGCATAAAATTGATTTTTAACACTTGTTGCTTCTAATTTCCACCTTTCTCATTTTCTCTCACTAGATTTCTTCAATACTACTCTTGAAATTCCTCACTCAACACTAAAGAGAAGAAATTAAATCGATTTAGAAGAAGAACAAAGCTTCCAATCGGATCCTATGGAAGAAATCGAGCATAAACTTCAACTCTAACTTGAATTTTTGCTCGATTTTGCTCTTTACTCTTCCTTTGGGCTTGAGTTCATCCTCCTCTCACTATTTTCACTGTTTTCAACTTTTGGGGTAGAAATGGGGACTTAGAACTTTAATAAAATATGGACAAGTGACTTGAGTGAAGGTAAGGCCTATGTTTAGTGCTAGAGCCATTTTCTACTAATAAAGCTACCACTTTTGATAAATATCTTTTATTAATTTTCATCTTTGCATGAGAGGAAGACAAGTGGCTGCCTTCAACTCCCCTCATTCTCCTTTTTCAAAATGGACTTACTTTATCAGATTGTTTCTTGCCGAATTTTCTGATTACTTAACCAATTTAGTACCACTAAAAATTCCCAAAATTCAACTTATCACTCCATGATTTTTCTTATGTCAAATAGCCTTCAAATATGTTTTAAATTAATTTTCTGCTGAAAACCTTAATTCGGGGATTTTCAGCCTTTTGTGCTACCTCTCCAGCAAACTGTTGCTAACTTTAGGCTAAAATCAATTTTATAAAATAGAGCATTTTCCAAGATATTTTCACAATTTTAAGTTACATTTTTTAGGTCTATAGATGTTTTAAATAATTATTTTGCTTAAAATCAAAAGAACAGCAAGATATTAAATGACCTTAAAAATTACCACAAGGGTTATTTTGGTCATTTAAGCTTTAGCTGGACATCAATCCATGATCAGTAAATTTTTCTTTACAATTCTGGATCTGGGGTCATTTTATGATATTTTAGCCATCTTTTCCCAACTGACCATAATGCCTTACCTTTTTCAAAAATGACCATTTTGCCCTTACGGTTTCTGTTATATCCCAAATTCATATGTTATAGATTGAAGGTAAATTAATGATAGCCTTATGATTAGAATAAATTATTTAAGATAACATACAACAAAAATATTTAAATGATTGAGACTACTGTATGATATGAATAATCAATGATGACTAAGAGATAACCATGGTCTGAATGGTTAAGGGATTATAAGAGCTACAGACAGAAAAGCCATGTAGTATGTTATAAAGCTATAGATGATGTACGTTGCACCAAGAAATTTTAAAGACAAGTAAGTAAGAACTTAAAGATGTCATATGTGATAAGATTAAGACTAGTGACATTCCCTTGCATCCTAAGGCATCTAAGAAATGTGTGACTCTCAGGCTAATTATGGAATTGAGAAATGAACTTCTCATTATTAAATGCCACTGCCAAATGATTAAGAAAGTTAAGAGAGGTTTCCCTAACTGGGATAAAAGATGACGTGACATGATAATAAAAGAAAGTACCTAATAGAAAATATGCAAGAGAAAAGCCTTGATCATAAGATATCTCTTTGAGTTTGGGTGGTGACCTTTTTATGTCCAATATAATATTACCCTAGCAAAAAGGCAATATACTCCCTGATAAACAAGGATAAAATGAAATAGATTGCCCTAACAAAGAAAGAGTAAGCTACTTCCTGATAGATAAGAATAAAAGCAAATTATTGATAGACAGGGATATGTGGGACTGATCGCCCTAGCACATGGTGAGTTACTTCCTGATAAACAAGGAGAAAAACAAATTCTAGATAGATAAGGATTAAATGGAACTCCAATCAAAAACCATTATGTGCCCTAGATTATTCCCCGAGGAAGTATGAATGTAGTGAAAACATGGCATGGGGAGTAAACCTTCCCCAAAATGAAAAAGAGGAAATAAGCTAATAATATAGTTAGGTGTAAAATCCATTAAATTATTTGGGTACCATAAAAGTAAAAAAGATGAAAGGAATGTAATGTGATAAGTCTTCTCTGTATAATATTACGAAGATAATGAAAAGTAGCAGGGACTTTTGAATTTTCACTCAAAGCATATTAACATAGAAATGATAACAAAAGCTTAGAAAATGAGCTAATGTCTAGAAAGGAAAGAGGTATAGTAAAGGAAATGTGGCCTGAGAAACCTTACAGTTGTGAGTTAAAGTAATATGAAAGGATGATGATTTTAGGAAATTGATAGAATAAATCGAGTAAGGTCTAAAGAGGTGGTACTAGTATCTACGTAATCTTGGAGAATTATCAGTATAGTTACCCACTGAGGATAAGTAACTTATTCTTAACTCATTTTCCGTAGTTTATAATTTTTCAACAGGTGAAAATGAATCCATTATCAAAAGTTTCAGAGAATGAGAAAGATGAAATAAGCATATAGAAGAGCAATATAGCTCTTGAGGTTGTAATAGACCTGATATAAAGTAAAGAAGAAATTACTTGATTAGTTGCTTTGCTGGCTTGCTTCTCCTAGCATTAGGGTAAATCCCCAAAGGCATGGGAAAAAGAAAGATGCACAGTGACAGCCCAGGTCAAGGATATACTCAAGCCCTTCTTGAGAACACTAACTGAGTACCGAATAGAAAAGACTTGTAAATCATTCGACACACATGTTAAGCATATAGCCATTGGTTACCGGCTCACAATACTGTCTCATCTTCGTTTTTTACGGTTACTATTCATCCGATACATTTTTTGGCCATATCTTCGCTGTCCGAAGTCCGTTTTACGCGTTCTTGGTGTCTATCTCTTCGTTTTGACATGCTCTACACGATGGGATTACTTTTGAAGCCAAATTCTTTCTATTTCTCTAGAAAAATGTGATAGAACTCCCAAGTCATTTTCCTCCATAACTCCGTCGTCTGGTGTCCGTTTTTCACGTTCTTGGTCTCCACGTTCTCGTTTTGAAGAGCTCTACATGATGGACATATTTTCTAATCCTAAAACGCATGTTTTATGAGACCCAGATTTGAGTTTTCTGTTATCTACTATATTTTCACTCGAGTGTCAATCTGTTCTGTGACAGAATTCTACATATTTGAAGCCCCATCCACCATAAAAGAAAAGGCATTCTGTTAGAGCCATGAAAAGCAAAGGAGGAAAGGGAACCTTTCTAAGAAGGCTCAAAGACATGCTCTTTGGAATAAAAGAATGTGATGACCATGACTAAGTTTAAGATAGGAAAAATTCCTCAAGATGGTTAGTTAGTATGGAGAAAATATCCTTGACTAATCATAAGACACTCTTATTGTTATTACTTGCATCAAACTCAATTCAATTCGATTTAATAAGGAAGAGCAAGTGAAAGCCAAAGGATAGAGGTTGTAAGCTGAAAAGTATGAATTTAGATGAGTTTAATACCAACTGAGAATAATGAAAGAAAAGTGATGAGTCTTCTAAATAAACCAGTGAGAACAGTACAAGTAAAATAACATGTTAAAGGGAAGACAAGAGAGAGACTAGAGTATTATGATATAAAGAGTATCTAGTGAGGGCTAAAGAAGGAAAGCTAGGATGTTATGAGACACTGTAACATCATGGAAATGAGTATACAATGAAAACCCTAAGAGAAAATAAAAAGAGCTATCAAAAGGAAATAGTACAACAAATGAAGGCAAAAGATCTAGGAACACGAATTTTATTCGTGTAGATGAAGAAGATATGTAGTAAAGGAGGCATTTGAATGTGGGTGCCAGGAACCAAAGATTGGTTAGAAGTACAAGAGTAGAGCTTCAAAGAAAATAAAGGTATGAGAAAAGATATTCTCCTTAATTTATCCTTGATAAGGATTGGAGAATTAAATAATTAAGAGATGGAATGATTCTTACTGGCCAAAATGATCTGAAAAGATTTAGATAAGAAAGAAACCATATGAGACATGAGTATCCCAAAGTTTCTCATATGATTAATGTTCTAAATTTTGAGGACCAAATTTATTTTAAGGCGGTTAAAATAAAATGTCCCAAATTTTGGGCCTCAAAGTTTAAGACTGAGGCTGAATAATAAATGCTACCTTTAAGAAATTTATTGTCAAGCAAAATGATTTCTTGAGATTTTGTAGGTTTTGGCTCAATAAAGGAAAGGTAAAAGTAAAAGAAAGCGAAAGCAAGAATGTATGCAGAAGCAAAAAGAACGAGGAAAGAGTAAATATGGAAGTAGAAGGGAAAGAAAGGGTAGAAAGTTTTTTTTTTTTGCCAAATACAGAAAAAGTAAGGGAATTATGGTCATTTTGAAAAAGTAGGGACAAAAATGTCATTTTGAAAAGTAAAGGACTAAAGTAACATTTCGAAATAGGAACTTAAAGTAAATTCAAAATTCTTTTAATGGAATTTTGGTAAATTTGAGGATGTCAAAGGGTATTTTGGTCAAAATGGTCAA
>JANTPZ010013727.1:0-14465 GCA_025593235.1 Vachellia pachyceras
CTCTCTCTCTCTATATATATATATATGTATATGTATATATCACCTTGGGAGGCTTTCATTTAACTACGCTTTCATCAAACACAATCATAATATTTAATGATTGAGATCATGTTTGATTGCCTGAGAGAGAGGGGTGGGGGATGTTTGGCTTCTCATGGTAGTTATTATTTATTTGTTGAAGATTTGTAAAAGAATGCCAAACACGTCACCCCATGGACTCTGCTAATCCAGCAACAGATTTGCGACATATTGCTTTATTTAAATGTTTCACGCTAATATTTAATGCATGATCTAGCGTTGAATTTGTTGGCTCACCGCTTGCCCTTTTCTTTCGGGAAAGTCCCTAAAAATGCCTATTGAATTATGAAATCCCAAAAAGGTCAGGGGAATGAATATAAGGATAGATGGAGGAGAAGGTAGGAATATGATATTTTAATATTTAACAAAAAAGATCAAAACGAAAAAGATCAAATCGACTTTCAGTAATATAACACCAATACCGAAGTTGTTACATGAAGCACATCTGGATAAGTGTTTTCCCCCCTTTTTATGGTGTACACAAGTCGGGATAAAATTCTTTTAATGTACTTACCTCGGTTTGTGTGAAAATGTTTTTCCAAACGGGCACATACGTTAAGCAATATTATCAACTAATTAAGGATAAGGGAATATGTATCTAAGTGAAAATGTTGTCAAAATTATTACAGAAACTGCCACTAAATTGAAAAAGGTGGTTAATATTTAAGTAATATTGTCAATTAATTCAATATGAGGGCATCCACACGCAAATGCGATGTAGTCAAAATCATTATAGTGGCTGACATTTCATTCAAAAATATGATTAATACGTTAAACAATGATGTCAACCAACTCATAATGAGAGAATCCGCACTCACATGAAGAGGTTATCAAAATCATTATGTATGTTGTCACTAAGTTTAAAAAAATGGTGAATATGTTAAACATTGTTGTTAACTAAATCAGAATGGGGGGGCATCCACATGCAAATGAAGATGTTGTCAAAAAATCATCACAAAAGTTGCAACGGACTTTCAAAAAGTGGTTAATATATTAAGTAATGTCATCAACTCAAAGTGAAAACATCTTCACCGAAATGAAGTTGTCAAAATTATAGAAGATGTTGTCAGTTACTTCGATCATTTCAACCCAAATATGAAATAACAGATTCCATCATTCTCCATTATATGTCATTGTACTTATTCATGTGACCTTTTTCGAATTTTCAAATTCAAGAGTTTTTTTTACCAATTTTCCTTTTTTTTTGTTTTTTTAATGAAACAAAAGCTTTGCTGAGTGGGAGTGTGGGGTTTCATCAAAGTACTGTGAACTTAAATAATATGTTTATTTGTAAATTGTTCACCAACAAAGTTTTCCACACCGCTTGTGGAATTTAAACCCAGAACATTGAGTCAAGTTATTATTAATCGGGTCATATTTTGTTTAACTACCGATAGGGTTGGATTTAAAGAAATGAGTTAATCCCTCAAAATATCACGAACAAAGTTTGAACCCTTATCATGAGAAGTGCCCACATCAATGTCCAACAATATCTTGAACATTATTGTCTCAAGAAAAAACCTTTGTCTAGCTCAACAATTGTTTTTAAGGATTTATTTTTGTATTAATTTGTAGAAATGTTTTTTTATTAAAAATAGAAGGATATTCATTTGTTATCGATAAATTGATTAAAATTAATAAACTTCCATAAGTTTACTGTGTCTCGAGCATACTGTGTTTCTTTTTAACGATTAGTATTTGATTTTCCCATTTGTTCAACAGGATAATTGAACTTACCCATTTTTTTCATAATCATATGAGGTTAATCACTCTGTGGCCTCTAAAGAAAGGTTTGAAGAAAAAGAAAGAAAGAAAAAGAAATAATGAAAAGAAAAAAAATATCTTATGAAAAACAGGACATAGATAGGGGATTGAGAAGAAGGAGACGAGGAGAATAAGAGAAACAAGAGAGCGTTTAAGGAAGAGATTTTGACAAAGTGGTTGAGAAGTATTTTTACTTAAGTTGATATAAATATGTGAAGGAAATTATCTTATTTTGCGGAAAAACACTATTAAACGTACTTTTGGGTATAAGTTAAGCGTTGCTAAACAATCACAGAGTATTCTAATATAATTGTTTGTGTCAAACAATTCAAGGGTACACGCAATATTCAAGGGTGTGTCAAAATTATTTTCAGCCACATTTAATATTCTAATATTTTAAAACAATATAATTGTTTGTTTGGGAATACCATTTCCCCAATAGTACACGCAAACAAGACAAAACTATCTCGAAATCTGTAAAAATCATCTTGAAATTTATAAAAAGCATATTGAAAACTGTAAAACCATCTTAAAATCCTAAAATACCTCGAAATCTATAATCTCCTTTCTACACGGAATTTTCAAACACACAGTAAGTAAAGTCATTCATATCACTGTCAAAATTCAAGGGTTTGATGTAATTGACAATTCGATATATAATATATTAATATTTAGCATTCGTTTATAATTAGCAGAAAAATAAAATAGAATACAACATAAAAATTAAATAATTTTATTTACCCACATTTTCCCCGTAATTGAATACATAAATTTAGAACTAAAAGTTGAGTTACTGTAATTTGTTGTTATATATTTATGACTAAATACCTTGTCTCAGTCATAGGTAAGGAACTAGGATGCATGTGATACATAATAACTTTAATTTTTTTTTGGAAAGTAATAATTATTTCTCTAATATTTTATGCTGTTTAAATGTGTAGGGAAAATTACAAAAAAAGCAAATAAAGAAATGTAAATAGCATGAAAAATCATCCTAAACGTAAACGTAAGATCTCAATCTCACGGAAAAAATTTTATTTTTTAATTACGAAAAATTTCATGTAAACAAATTACGAAAATTTTATTTCTCTAATATTTTATGCTATTTTATTTTTCTTATTGTAAATATAAGAGTTAGTTGATAGAAATTATTTAGTCTTAAATATAAGATCTTAATATATTTTCATCCAAAAACTCTTCCTATTATTGCATTATTAAAGGGAATTTTCTACATTTAAGACAATTCCAAAAACAAATGATTGATCTAAGTTCATTAACTACCATAAATTAATTATCTAACTCACACATTTAGAATATAAGATAATATCATTTATGATACACAAGTTTTATATTTTATACTCTCCGGCCTTTTTTATGCAAACCAAATTACATGGTTTAAGAAATCAGTTGAAATTAACAAATATGTAAAAAATAACTTTTTTAAGTATACCCTTATTTATACAAGGAAGAGAATATAAATTAATAAAGGAAAAATGGGAGAAAAAACACATTAAATGAATCAAGGCAATTCATATTCTAGACTCTTATAAAATGTAACGGAGGCAGTATTGATTAATAAATATTAATAAATCAAGTGCAATTTTAAGTTGGTTGTCAAATATTATAATGTGCTTGTTTGTAACAATGTTTAGAAAAGTCAAATATACATTTAACAATATTTTTTTTAGAAGAGATAATATCTTTCATATTTTATCATGATTTATGTAAAATTATCTTTTTACCGACGGAACAAATACTCAAATTGTTGGTAAAAGCATGCAAGTGGTCATGAGGTGCAGCAGCTGGGTCCCACAGGCCAAAATTGAAATTGACAGGACCACCCTTCAACCTTGGGCAAGTCATCACCATATCACTTCTAATTTATTTATTGTTTAATAAAAAAGATAAAATAAAGAAGAAGGAAGCGAGTGGGTTCCTTTATCATTATGTTTGTTTTGTTACATTTTAATAAGATAGACAAGGAAACAAACCTGGCTTAATAAAAGTATTCAGTGCATACATACATTAATTTATAAATATATTTATTTATTTCTTTATTTATTCGGGTCATTGTACAATATTGCAGCGCATGCCTACTACCAAAGCCACAATCTCAATATTTGATTGGAATTGTCTATTATTAATTTAATTATTGTAACGTAACATCAATATACATGAGCGGCGGGGAGAGTTTTTGAAAAATTCATTGAGAGGTCACAAATAAAAAATTTATTTAAAGAATGGTCCTAAAAAATAAAATAGTTATTCTGAGGTCCCATTGACAACATGAGGTGTTGTTAATCCAGCGCATGATGTTGTCAATAAAAGGACTTCATGTTGTCAATGAGACCTCAACATAAATATTTTTTTGGGACCATTCATTAAATAAGTCCCTTATTTGGGACCTCCCAATAAATTTCCCAGAGTTTTTTTAACAACTATTGGAAGTATGGTTATAATATTAAAAAAATTAATATCAAGGTTACTTGGTTTGCTACGGATAAGGTTTGGATAAAGGGTAAAGTAGCATTTTTGTCACGGAAGTAAACACGTTGGAGTAATGAATATCTGGAAGTTTTTTAGGGATCAAAGTCACCTCGAAAGTTTATAAAACAGTATTTTTCACCAGGAACAACAAATTTTTAACGGATATTTGTTTTTATTCGAATGATGCATATGTTATTCGAATGAATGCCTCATCTTTAGCGTATGCGATCTAGAGATGACCTATCACTGAGGCATATATCATTCAATGAGGCATATGTCATTCTAACAAGTTTTACGTTCATTCGAATGAATATTAAAGATTTTAAGACTCATCTTAAAGTTTCATTCAAATAAGTTGTAGATGAGACGTTTCGTTTGAATGAGAAAACTATATTCATTTGAATGAGCTTCTAAATCAAGGAGTATGTCAACTTAAAATGGTTGTAACTTCTTCATTTCATCTCCAAATTTGATAAATAACATTTCGTTGGAAACCCTTTTGAGTCTACTTTCAAATGAAATAAGTTTAAAATAAATTGAATATATAATTTGAGATATATCATCAAAATACCGAAAAATTTGAACTAAATATTTCATTCTTTGACTGGTTTGAAGCTTATGTTGAAGAATAGAATATTCAGAATTATCCTTTCAAGACTCTCAAGAGATTAATACCTCGTGGCAAACAAAACATGGGAATAAAGTTGATTCTATTTTCCTCCAAAATAATCTTACCATCTTTCGGGCGTAAAAGGTCCAAATAAAACTCCTATTTTTGCTTCTCCCTTTAAAACAAAGGATGTTTCAAAAGTGATTGATTCACAAGATATTTTGAATATTATTGAACAAAACAATTATTCAAACTCCTATCTTCATACTATAGAGAACATTTTTTGAAATCTCAAAATATTTTCCCAAATACCAGAAGCATCATTACTTCTGGAACTGTTTCAAATAAACAGCCAAATTTAGACCAAATTCCATCCCCTAGAAAGTTCTGAAAATATTCAAACCAAAACCTTCAACAAAGAATTGATAAGACACTTAAGTGTACTCCTCAATCAGTTTTCAACCTCGTCAGGGAAAATTAGAAATTAATGTTATGGAAAAGGATGGTCAAACTAGTAGTAGTGAAGACTGTTCTAAACCCGTAAGATTAGTTTCTAATCCTATCAACAATATGGATTGTAAGAAACCATCAAAACTTTATTACCATCAAGCCACCCCTCTTGATTTGGTTCTTGAAGAAACAGATGCCATTCTCAAACAATTTAATGCAAATAACATCTATGTTTGGAACATGGATGGTCAAATTGAAAATCAAATTTTGTAAACTCTCGAGCATACGACTATGGTAGGTAATGCCTATTCAATAAATAACAATTGTCTAGAAGATCAAGTTGTACATATATTGATTTCTAGTTTACTATTCAACTCGGAAGCTGGTGGAATTACCACCTTACCAACGATAAGAAAATTCCAACTTTTTTCTGTAATAAAAATCTCCCATGATGAAACTCCGATCACCCATAATGGTGAAATTATGCCTGATTCTGTTAACTCTCATAGTTAACATAATTGAGCATTTTATTGGAGGTCCTTCTCTTTGGAGAGACAAATCTGCAAAACTTTTGTCCAATCTTAGGTGCAAATCCCTCTCTGATTTCATATGGTATAAAGACACCTTCCCAACCCATGTCTTTGCCAGAGAAGATGGAAATCATCATCTTTGAAAGAAAAATTCCTTGCAGGTCTTTGAGTGAACATGAAATTTTTATTAAAAGCTTGGCGATACAAGGAGCAAACAAAGAAAACAAAGGAAGAAGAAAATCAGTCCCAGAGCATCAGGAGACAAGACCGAATAGAACAAACTTTACATAAACAGAACAGAAACTTAGCAGGAATAAGATTGCAAAGCCCAAGTGTCTGGTTGGAATGCTCTGCGAGCGCTAAAGCTCCATTAATCAGATGCAGCGCCGAAACTTCCTCACTATCAAATATTGGAGATTTCTGGCGGTCCACAACCGCCAGCAAATGATGCCGAATGTGGTGCTCCAAAAGGTACTGCTATCTTTCGTTTTCAAGTTTGCAAGAAACCAACGATTGAAAGGCTCATTTATAAAGGATGGTAGCCCCTGGAGTGGTATGACAAGGGGCCAGCAGTCCCTTGCTAGCAAACATCATCTCATTATGTGATCTATATCCTCAGGTCCCTGCCCACATATCCCACAGGTATCATCATCAGTCATTTGTCTTCGTACTCTCTCTTTGTTGGTAAGGAGTCTATCGTTAAGCACTAGCCATAAAAAGGTTTTGATTCTTTGGTGACCTTTCTAGTTCCAAATAAGGCTCCAGTGCTTTCTATCATCATTTCACTAGTCCTGCATCAAAAGATTATATGCAGACATGACTGAAAAACGGTTGCCCCAACGCCAAGAGATTGAATCATGTGTATCATGGCTTTGTGGAGGCTTAAATTCCTAAACACTACCAGAAAAATGCCATTTAGTGACGGAAAAATCCATCGCTAAATGGCTATTTTTCATCAGAAAATTTCTATTTAGTGACGGAAAATATTAGCGACCCTCGCTTTAGCGACGGAAAATAGTCATTTAGCGACGGATTTTCCGTCGCTAAATGACATTTTTCTGGTAATGGAATATTCCCCTGAGGGAGTTTACCTTGAATTTCACTCCACTTCCATTGGCCATCGTGGGTGACAAAATTGCTTATGGTCTTTTGACTCTATTATTCGCTGATAGGGTAGTATGACAGCTGAGCAAGGGGTCCCAGGTCCCCAATCCAGTGAGGTCTTTTGACTCTCTTATTCGCTGATAGGGTAGTATGACAGCTGAGCAAGGGGTCCCAGGTCCCCAATCCAGCGATCGATCCATAATCTAGCTATCTTTCCATCACCAACAGTCCATATACAACCAAGGTCAAGATCATCCCATACAGCCGAAAGACTTTTCCATAAGTGGGAAGCATTACGATTGTGCTGGGCCTGAGGCATTTCTTCATTCCATTTATACTTACACTGTAGAACTTGCACCCAAAGAGAGTTTGGCTAAGTCTGAATAGCATATGCTAGTTTCATCAAAAAAGCTGAGTTTTGACTTCCAAGATTCTTCAACCCACACCCTCTATGTTGTTTCGGCTGGCACATGGTGTCCCACCTTAAAAGAGGTATTCCCTTTCGGTTCTCTGATGATCCCCGTATGAATTGCTTTATAATACTTTCAATCTTGGCACAGGTACCACTGGGCAATTGTGTTGTCTACATTGTATAATATAGCAGTGTAGAAAGCACAGACTGAGCCAGCGTGATCCTACCTACAAGAGAGAGAGCATGACTTTTCCATCCTTGCAACTTTTCCTGCACTTTATCCACTATGTAATGGCAAGTATCCTTGGTCACCCTATTGTGGAGAATGGGGACACCCAGATACTTGCCTAGCTAGTCAGTTCTCTGAAAGTCCAATATAGAGCAGGTATTGTTGGTTGACTGGGGGGAGACATTCCGTGAGAAAAAGATCCTAGTCTTATCTTTGCTTACATTTAACCTCGATGTCTGGCAAAAATCCTCAAGCAATTGCTATAACAAAAGAACTTGGTTATCATCTACCAGATTAAAAAGAAGAAGGTCATCAGCGAAAAATAAGTGCGATAAAGCAGGACCCCCTCTTCTTAATTGGACTGGTTTCCAAGCCCCGTTGCACACCTTATTACAAATGGCTTGCGAAAGGCGCTCCATGCAAAGCACAAAAAGGTAGGGTGAAAAGGGGTCACCCTGTCTAATTCCCCGTTGGGGAAGGAAAGCTGTAGATGGGTGGCCTGCACTGCATAATTAATCGTTGGAGTCTGACGGGAATTTGAGCATCTGTAAGAGTGCTAGCTATGTAATCCCAGCTTAGCCTATCAAACGCTTTCTCTAGGTCAATTTTACACGTCATCCATCCTATCTTGCCACTATTCTTTCTCATAGAATGAATAACTTCCTGAGCAATAATTATGTTGTCTGTAATATTTCTGCCCTTGATGAAGCTCACTTGTTGGGGAAGGATGAGTAATGGCATAATAGGCTTTAGCCTGTTTGCTATGATTTTTGTTATGAGCTTATAAACTGTTGAGCAAAGACTGATAGGCTTAAATTCTTTAAGCACCTGAGGATGGTCAACCTTAGGAATCAAAACAATGAGGGTACATTTAAACCTAGGATCAAGAGAGCCTCCCTCAAACACCTTCTTCACTTTAGCAAAAACATTATCACCAATGACGTCCCATTGAGTTTGGAAAAACATTGCATGGATCCCGTCGATACCCGTGACTTAAGGGGGTGCATCTCAAACAAAGCTCCTCTGGTTTCCTCCTTAGTAATTGGCCTGTCAATATCAGTTATCATAGTATGTGGAATTGAAGGGAAGTGACCAGAGTACCTGAATGCTGGCCTATTAGATGCCTCTGCAGAGTAGAGGTTATGAAAGTAAGCTGTCGCCATATCAGCAAGATTTGTTTGATCATCCTCCCACAACCCAGAGTCGTTTTTTAGCAAGAGAACCCTACTTCGCCTTCTTCTTATCAAAGCCTTAGTGTGATAGTACTTTGTGTTCCTACCTCCATCTCTAATCCATTGGCTACAAGATTTTTGCATCCACATCATCTCCTCCTGCAAGCAAACAGTTTCATACTCCAGTCTCAGTGATCTATCAAGCTTTACTAAAGATGGTGGAAAGGGCCAACGCTCTAGCTTTTGTTGAATCACTCTTAGATGATTACTGAGGTTACGCTTCTTCTTACCAATGTGCCCAAACACATTGGTGTTCCAACTACAAGCTTTAGTGATGAAGCAATTTATGTTGTTTGCAAGGCTTCTCGCCTGGTCCCAAGAATTGGCCACCAATTCCTGGAATTCTGGATGTAGAACCCAAGGAGCAAGAAACCTGAAAGGAGGCTGTTTGGCACGTTGTTCCCCTGCTTGTGTGATAAGAATGGGTCTGTGATCACTTTTGATCCTAGGCAAGTGCATAACCACGCTATTAGGATGGCAAGAAAACCATTGCTGATTACAAAGAGCTCTATCAAGTCTTACCATAAGACCCCCACGCTGCCAGGTGAATCTTGGGCCTTTGTAACCCAAGTCAATAGGCCTGTACGACAAGTAAAGGAATTAAATAGCCTACATCCCCTCTTCATATGGTTGGAGCCTCCTTGCCTTTCATGACTATGATAGGTGGCATTGAAGTCTGATAAGCCTTGTCGTGAGGCTATCAAATAAAACTAAGTTAAATGCAATATATGGCAACTAACCTAGGTCGATCTCTACGCGGAGCCTATATTGAATTACTAAGTAATCTAGAATAAATAACAAATTAACCAAAAAGTATGCGAAATATGTATTATCTATCTAACTAGACTAAATGACTACTATTTCTAATTTTTTTTCTTATTTTTATAATGGAATGGATAATGGATGAAGTGAATCTCCTTGATGAATGATTTAGCCAATCTTCCTAATTCCAATTAATTAAGTTCAATTACACCTTACTAGCCAAGGACTAGTGAAGAAACATTCTTCTAATCAACACCACTAGTAAAATTTACCTAGCCACCTAGGTTTCTTTAGTTCACTAGAAGTGTCTTAAGAGGCTAGATCATTAGATTCACAAATTGAGAGCTTCAAGAACACGAATTGAGAGCTTCAAGAACACGAATTCTCAACTATAGTGAAAATAGGTCCACAAGATAATTAACAATTCGTTAAGTGCAAATCCAATGCAAGTATTAATATCCAGATTACACATACCAGTAATAATCCTCAAATATATATATATATGAATCACAGTCCTAGACACCTAGCAACTATAATCAAAATATATAATGAGTGGATACTAAAATTAGGAATAACCAAACTTCCCTATTAGCTCAAGAACTCTGAAAAGCTTCATCAAATCATCAAGGAGTGGAGTGATTAGGTGCTCATGACAGGAGAACGATTGTACCAAGCCTCAGGTCCTCTAAGAGCTATGGGAACCAGATCGGTGTGATCCCTGGACGAAGGAATGGAAGAAAAGTGAATGGAGGCAGTGGATGCACAGTGGCGGTGTTCATGGAGACTATATGTGTGAGAGAATCTGGAAGCGCCGTGAATGAATTCGCCGACGAGAGGAATTGGGGAAAGCGGCTCGCTGTGATGGGATTCGTGTCTATGGAATGGATGGATTCCTCCCCTGTGCGTCCTTGCCCAGCGTTGCGTGGATGGAATGGATGAAGGAAGGAATGAAACGGCGCTTCCCTATGTGAATGAAGAATTGGATGAATTAATGGAATCAGGGGCGGCACTGAATGTGTTTTCGTCACGCAAAATGAATAGAGGAGGCGAGATTTTTGGGATGGATCCGTGCATGGCTTCGAATGGAATTCCCCCCGAGCGTCAATTATGCTAATGGATTTTGAGGTTTTTTTTGTGTGGGCTTTTTGGTGTGAATATATGTGGCCCAATATGGAGTTGTCTTGTGCTTGAATGGAATAATGAATGGATGCTTGGAATAAGGACGAAGCTTGAAGAGTGGTGGATTTATTGATCCAGTAATGAACAGTGGCGGCGTCTCTCTTCTGTGGAATAATGAATGAGAAAATTGAGAAAGGAAATTGCTCCCAGGTGGCTTTATTGAATGAATGAGGGAATGGAATAATGGACTTTGTGATTGGGCTTGATGTAGGAGAATAGAATACCCAATTTCTTCCAAAGATACCTACAATAAAAATTGGTATTGAGTAGTATCAAATATTCTAGGATCAATTATTTAATAAAATGATGAAAAGTATGACCATTGATCCATAATTAATTTTAATTTCATGTATTGCAATTAATAATAATTAATGCAATTAATATCAATGAAAGCCCACTAATATCATCAAAATCCTCTAAAATGCTACAAATCTAATAGATAAAATATGATTAATTCAAAGTCCCCATCTAGTAACCATGGGGTAGCAGGGTCTACTTGAAGCAGTAAGAGGTCTCTCCACAGCTACTCACATAAGGAGGGTGCTGGGCTTCCGTAAACTACAGTAAACAGGTATGAATTCGAACAAGATGTATCTTTTACTTGGACATGCATGAACTGCTTGTGGTTGTGGATGATGGTGATGTTAAGATCATCCTTCCAAAGAAGCCAAATCCCCCTAGAGAACCCAGATGCTTCAATCCGATGAGAGTTGGGGTAGCTTAGCTTCCTTATGCTTTATCAGCTTTCTTCCCAGATATTCGTGGTTCCACAAAAGCAACAATGTGAGGTCTGTAGTTTCCTAATAACGATCTTAAGACACTGTTGAAAGAGGTAGAAGCTACCCCTTGATAATTCCAAATAAAGATAGAGTGATTCATTGTACTGGATATTATATTAGTGGTCTCTCTCAGATTTCTCTGAGGCAGAGTCATCTTCAAAACCCAGTTCATTGGTCTCCGAGAATGGCAGCTCGTCTTCTGACTCAATGGTATGTCCCAAAGCTTCTGAAAGTGCTTTTGACATCTCTTTGATGGTAGCCCAAGTGCATCTAATGTCCTGAGCTTAGAGGCCTTAAACTTAGTTTTGGGCTTAAGGCGTAGTGTTTTATTCAGATTGGGTCTATCAGAAGGCTTTAGAGGAAAATTTGTGCGTCCAGACCTGTTGGAGACGTTGGGCCGTAGCGCATGAGGCCCAATATCCTCCTTAAAGCTTTCTCTTTGTTCGCTTGAGGGTTCCAAGACGACTGCTGTATGGACTGGACCTAAAGACGTTGGGTTGAAGGCTTCCTTATATGCAGAAGAGACAAAAATGGACACGTGGCAGTAGTTTCTTTTGGCTTCAGAGTACTTTTAGATGAGGCATACGGAGTATCCTTGCTAGATGTTAACTTCGATTTAGGATCTCTTTTGTACGGCTTCATATAGGTTTCCTGCAGACTGACACTCTGATTGCTTTGTGCCACCTCTGCACGAGGCTTTCCTCCCTCGTGTATATCTGAGCTGCCCATTGAAGCCAGAGGGAGAAACCTGCTTCCAACCCTATCATTAGGAAAGAAAGGGTCTTATCCATCTTTCCTGACGGCTCTTGGTAGGCGGTTATTCCGAGGTCTAGCCTTCATCCACTTCCCGTAAATCTGACCCTCACGCGCCGGTGCTTCACGGTTATTACTCATCGAGGCCGTCATAGACTATTGACAGATCGATCTCATCGGTGTAGAAGGTCCAGAATGTGAAACCTACTGTGCTCTGTGAGAGCATGACTCCTCAAGGTAACTATATCTCCCACATGCATAACATATAGTAGGAAGTCCCTCATACTCCACTAACTGAGTTAAACCATCAAGTTTAATCCTAGACACTAATGGTTTGGTCAGGTCAAGTTTAACGGCTAACCTTGCGAACCTCGCCTTAGCAAACCCTTCTGTGTTGTAATTAATTTTGAGGACTTGACCAATTTTTTCCCCAATAGCTCTAAGGATACTCGGATGATAATAGTGATAAGGAAGTCCAGGGAGTCTAACCCAGCCATAAACTTGTTTAATCTCCAAGTTGGTTGGAGAAAGGTTCGGCTCCTAAGGGTGAACTGTTAAGTAATGCCCGAGAACCACCCAAGGCCCCCCAGCAGCGCACTTTGGTAGTCAGCTTCATTTTCCAGCTTCACCATATAGCATCCCCCTCTAGTTCTGTTAGCTTGAAGCCTCCAGATGGTTTCCACAGGGCAAAGATCTTGGAATGTAAGATATCTTGCCTTATGAAATGTCCAAGTAGTTTAACAATTACTGCATACTTCATACATTGAGCCATAAGTCTTGAACCCTCTCTAAGAAAGTAATAACTGGGATAATGCCCTCTAGACTAATTTCAACATCCCCTTCTTCGATGGCCAAGTCAGTTGGCATAGCAGATGCCATATTAGTACCTGCAAGTGATTACCCCAACAACTTATCTTTGAAGGAATGCACTGGGGTTGGCTGATGGCCTGAAGAAGAGTCCTCAGGTATGGGAGAGATGTGGCCTAAGTTGTCAGATGCCTTAGGACCCATTGCGGATGCATCAGGTCTCACAGATTGTTCTTCAGACAGCTTCTACTGCCCATCTTCTATTTCCAGTGCACACTCTATATCTCCAGATTCCTCTATGTTAGCATCAGCCCATCACTCTTGTCTCTTATCTTGACCTTCTTGGTTGATCTATTTTCCTCAACACTGGTCGTGCGTGTTTCCTTCATTGTTAGCTCTACATCAAGCGCAACTTCCATCTGCCCGAGATCTCTCTCTCGCTCCAAGTTTGAACTTTGAAGTCTGTCTACCAATAGTAATTCTTTGCAGGTCTTTCTATTTCTTTAGGTGATAAAATTAGTAAGAAAATCCAAAGCCAAATTGGTGACGGTCAAATCCACTACGAGAATCTCACCTATGGCCAACTGAAACCATATTTTATAAATCCATTACGAGAATCTCACCTATGGTCAATTGAGAAGTAATTTAAATTTTATAAATAATTTTTATTTTTAATAATTTTGACTTGATTATTTTTTGAGTACAGGGGCGTATTTAGTGTAAAGATGCTGAGTTGAGCGAGTCCTAGGGGTCAGTAGTAGACCTCATTGCCTCACTGAGGGTGGCCATGGAGGGCATGATAGACACCCTGGGCAACTCCTCCCAGGGTTCGGGTTATCTACGGGGTTAGAGGATATGAGGATGGGACTTCGTCCTATGTTGTTGCATCCCAAGCGACCACATCTGGACCTCAGAGGCACACCAATTTGGGCATGGAAAGAGAGTTGTTGCACGCTGAGGTTGAAGCGCAGGTGGAGCAGTGGGTCGAGTCGCGGGTGCAGGAGGTAGGAGCCAGAGTGCAGACCTGAGTAAAGTCCAAGTTGCCTAGTGTCACGGTCTTCTCTAGAGAACCCTAGATTTCTCTAGAATTCTCTTGTAAATACTAGTTTATTGTTTCTTTCTCTAGCTTTCTCTAGAATCCTCTACACATTTTTCACATGTGTAAATGGATATTAATATTTTAAGGGAAGATTCTGGAGAGTCGATATAGACCGTTGGATCGAGTCGATCTCCACCGTCCATTGAGGAGGTGGAGTAGTATAAATACCCCCTAAGGGGGCCATTTGTAA
>JANTPZ010013728.1:0-11823 GCA_025593235.1 Vachellia pachyceras
ACCAGATGAAAATGATGAAGAGGAATGGTTGGGCGGACTGATGAATGAATGAGCAGAATTGTATAAAAAAGGGGAAAGAATGGAGGGTATCGGTTGTAATAATCAAAATGTGTGGTAGGGGTATTTTAGTCTAATAATTTTGGTTCCCTCCAAAACCCTCCAAATTGGAGGGAATAAAAAGTGAGGAAGGGAAGGGGAGAGAGAATGTTATTTTTCATCCCCTCCCCTCCAAAACATTGAAACCAAACAAAGGGAGGGTCTCATTAAACCCCCATTCCCTCCATTTCCTCCAACCAAACACACCCTAAGACTAAACGTATTAAAATAAATAACATTATTTTATTATTAATAATGTTACATTCATTATTATTAATAATGAAAATGAATTGTTACCTTCGATTACATTATAAAATGATTTTATATTCATTATTTAGAACGTTATTTTAAGATTTTACATCTTAAAATTATGTAAATGATTTTTTCATGAAAACGTTATTTTAGAATGATTTTTGAAAAAATGAAATTCAGAATTTGAGTTAGAGAATGATTTTAAAATTATCAAGGTGAAAAAAATGTGAAGCCCTAAAATATCTCGAGTCTCATTACGAATACAAGTTCCAAACACAGGTGCGTATTGTTTGTACAACGATAGCCATATATAATTTTATTAGGAGAAACTCTGAGACCGATGAATATTCTGTTAGAGTTGCAAGTGAAAGTGTTGAGCTTGATGACACTGATGAGATATATTGTATGTGACAGAATCCGAGATCAGATTGTGTAATTAAATTATGTAACATTTGTAATCATTTGACCATGTATGTAATATAAATGTTTTTTCAGAACCTTTAATTTTATCATTTCATTTTTTTCTAATTTAATTAAAAAATTAAAAAATAATTATATGTATTAATAATATTCATGTCCTTTTAAGTAATTTTCATATGAAAAGTAACTTTTCCAAATTTCAATCCAAACATAAATGCATTTTACAAAAAGTCATTTTGCCCAACGGTTTATCCAAACGTTACCAAAAGTCATTTTCTCCAACGATTGTTCTTCCAGCAGAGTTCTCAAACAAGCCCTTTATGTGATAGCTTTAATCAATCAAAGTCAATTTTTTTCAACATATCAATTAGTGGAATTATAAAAAAGTACGGTTTACCTTAATTCTATGTAGTGCATGGGACTCATATCCAGTTAAGAATTAACATTAACAAATAAAACTAAAAATCATTGGCTGGTTCTATAGAAAAAAACTGTTGTTTCGATCAGTATTTAAAAATGTGTTTTATAAAGCAGCCCAACCGAATTTTTTATTTTGATATAACTCTTAATATTTTAAACCTTAAAATATTACTGGCCTCAAATTGTCATTAAATTGTCATATTAGGAAAATCATGTAAGAATATTAGTATCGCTACCACCGCCACGCTATATTTCGAGTTTTTCACTCCGAACCACATTCGAGTGACGAGCACTCGAGCAGAAAGAGGCAGCAGCTTTCTCGTTTGCTTCTTCTATCGTCTTCTTTGGAACATTGCAAATTGCATCCATTTCTGCACACATACCATTCACACCAGCTTCCTTGCGTAGTACACTAGTACGCCAAATTAGTGCGATTTTTTGGCCGATATTTTACTACATTTAACGATTAGAAAATCGCGTTTCATCCTTTGTTTCGTCTCGGATGTTCAAGATATCGAAAAATAACGCGTCCGTTACGAAAATTTCATTTTCAACCACACAACTTCTCGAATCTTTGTCGAGAAATTGCTCTTACCTTACCCAACGGAAGGTCGTTCCAGCAACTTTATATCGTATCTTTGGTCGCTGAATTTTGTCACGAATCTGTTCTACTTAACGTAATTCGTCGGTGAATATATTTTTCCTTCGATTATATTATTCAGGTATCTTGATCAGTATTCAGTCGGTTCTCGGTCTAGCTTCTTGATCTGTTAATTCGGATCGACTTTTTAGTCACGAGTTGATTTTACTTTACATGGTTTATTTTCCAGAGATTTTGGGCTGCATTTGGGGAATCGGATCGTTTCAGTAATCGAGTTATTCCGGCGGAACATCATTTTATCCTGAGAAAAGAGATGGTGCGTGGATTGAATTTGTTTCGTTCCCATTCTATGCTTTTAGAATCTAGTTCTTGTGGTTGTAAATCGCGTAATTCAGGGCAATCTGGTTTAACAGTAATTTTTAGAATTTTTCGAGATTTGTACTTCCACTGATATCACTTGAGATTTGAAGGTCCACCATTCTAATTTTGTGGATGAAGAAGGAGTCGATAAAGCTTGTGGGTGTCCTCTACTTCCCTTGAAAAGCCACATAAAGGGACCAGCTCCAAATTCAGATCAAGGTTTCACTTAGTTATATGTTGAGTGTGCTTAAAATCTTGTCATTTACTTAATCTGGAAATTAAGGCTTGCTTCATGCAGACAGAACTGATATAGTGGATGAAGCTATCACGTTCTTTCGCGCCAATGTCTTCTTCAGAAACTTTGAGATCAAGAGCCCTGCTGATAAGCTTCTTATCTACTTGACCTTTTACATTAACGTGGCTCTTATGAGGCTTGAAGGTTGCAGAACTTTAGCCGAGGGTACCAAGGCAATCATTAACTTGGGTCTGGAAGACGTTCCTGTACCTGGAGAGTCTGGCTTTCCTTTTCCAGGCCTTTTCCCCCATCCGCAATCACGGAAGGAAGCAGGTAAATGTCTTATGCCCCTTGTTTGTCTTTGGTGTCACAATTTTTGTCAGGATGCTTCAATATATTCTTTGTATGATCAGTAATATCTGCGCCTTGTTGCATTAAAATTAAAACACAATGATGTAGTCTGGATCTTCGTCAATTTAAAACTCAAAAGCAAACGGGAAAAGAAGAAATGATACATTCATTGATAATGACATTCATTCTCTAGTCTCTTAAATGTTTCTTCATAAGAGTAGGCATGATGCAAGGTAACCAATTAGGTATGTGTAATGGCATTGACTCAATATCCAATACTAGTAGTCTAGTTGTGTTCTGATCGTCAGAGTTCTCAACAGACATTGTATTGATAACCAAGGGTGAAAGCTTGAAAACTTCCTTTTGGAAAAGCTAGTATTAATTTGGGAGAGTTTCAGAAAAAATTATAAATTTCGAAGACAAAATCGATTGAGCTTACATTTAGGGTTGAAGCAAATTTTTCTAGTACCTCTTACATTTAATAACGTAGTTTATGTTAGATGGAACTGTTAATCTAGTATATTTTCAATTTTATGCTCAGCCTCTGTCTGTTTAAGCAGTCGTGCAATTTGATTACCTTTTTTATACGATATAAATCCTAACTTTCCTAGTTTTGTGATTCTACCGAATGCAGAACTATTCAGAAATTATTTGAAGCAGACAAGGGAGGAAACGAGTGGGAGGTTATTGAGCGTGGCATACAGGCCCAATGGGACTCCCAATAAATGGTGGTTGGCATTTGCAAAGAGGAAATTTATGAATATAATTGTTCCTTGAATTGCTGTGAGTTGTGACATACAGATGGTTCTTGAATCACAGGTTAAGCAGTGAAGAACATAGTGAGCGCTGAGTTGATACGTGAATAACATTTATGGAAAGAAAAATGGAGATATTATTTCTTGTTGTCTGGTCTAAGTATTCAATCTCTTTCATAGCTCCTTTGTCTGTCCATTTGAAAGGTTATTTGTCATTTTTAGGTGTGTTTGTCAAATAGGGTTCACCTTCAGCGTCACCTTGTACCGGCTGCTTCGAATGGTCATCTTCACAAGAAATTATATTCCAGACATTTGCTGCTTGAAATAAGTATTAGCATTTGCAATTCTCAGCCTCTTTCTCTGTTGTCTTTATAACCACCATGTTCAAAGGGTGGAAAATGGAAATCATCAATATATCGACCCACATGGGATAAATTTTAAGCCAGTACACTATTTTATAGTGGTATACATTACATTTTTCAGGCTTCATATATATAGTATATATGAGAAGTTGTGTACATTGTTAAAATTACAAGTCCACTGTCCATGGATTGCAATTGGAAGTGTAATCAACTGAGTTCCTTTTATTGAACATCTTTTTAAAAGAAGTTGATCCGAACGAACGAACGAACTAGTTGAGACTTGAGAGGGATAAAGGTGATTTATGCGACTTCGACGTTTCGAAAAGGTTAGCACACGGAAGTCGGTTGGGACTTGGGAGATACCATTGTTACGGGGAAAAAACATGAAACTATAATAAATAATTTAAAAAGAAATTTATATCTAATTTAAGTAATTTAAATTAAATTTTATAAAAGAGAACAAATGCAGAATGATGCAAATCCTAACATCTTGAGCAAACGCAATTACGCAGAGCTGCCATATGTTGAGTGGTCCTGAGCGTATCAAATTGTCTCCTTTATCCCGGTTTTATGTGTTTCATGTATTTATTTATTTTCTCCTACCCTGTTCATTTCGAGCTCGCGTTTTGTTGTTTTCGTTCCAGAATAAGGAGGATGAGGTTCAAAGTCGACCCAAGTCGGAGAAAATAAAAGTAAGACAAAACGAAGCAGGAAAAGCCCAAAGTTGCGTTTGGTGCTGTCTCTGTCTTATCCTCTCAAATCTTCTTACTCATCCTCAATCTTGACGCCTCCTCCCCCCTCTCTATTTCACCACAAAAAGCAAGCCATTTGGACTTTTTCGGATTCTCCAATTATCGTCCAGTTCTTGGAGGCTTTAATTTTTCCTTTCCTTGATCGTAAACTAGGGTTTTTGGTAGATTGATGATTAGGTGTGAGGGGGAATACTTCCTCCAATTGAAGTATCATAGAGAGTATGTGTTATCCAGAAACGTGATTTGTTGCTGCCAATGCGACCTTTTTCTTTGACTATTGTTCCATACTTTGGCTTGTTGGTTGGGTGCTAAGCTCCAAATTGCTTGGTGCAATCTGACGTTGCTGGTAACTCTTTTTCGATTATAATTCTCTATTCTTCATCAGTTAAGTTCGAAACTTATGATGATTGTTACATTTTATAATGAGAGGCTTCGTATGGAAGCCATTCTCTGGCTTATACATCTGTTGGATTGTGTTTGCGTATTTTGTTCTATAATTGTCAACTTCCTTTTTCTTGCCGGAAAGTAGTAGCGTAGTTATGGGCAGCTTGTGCCTTCACGAAACTAATGAACTAAAGCGCTTAAAGAACAGTTCATCTGCAAGATCATATTTCGTGACATTGACTGTCTATTAGGGCGGCGCGTTGTTGGTGGTTGTAGTATTGATTGGATCCTTCTAATGAGGAAGATGGAATTTAACTATGGCTCCTATGCTTCTTTAACCATTTTCTTACTTAATACATTACATCGGTTTCCCCAATCCACACGCATGTAAATTACAAAACGCGGTGTTATTGAACTAGAATAAAGTGTACCATTTATTGATTTAACAACTGGGGGCAGAATTAGAAAACCATTGAACTGGTTTGTTGATTGCATGTGATAAACATTTTGCATGTTTTGTTTTGAGGCGTTAGCAGATGATGATTATTTGGCCCTTTCTTTTCTTATTTTGTAGAAGAATGAAAAGTCTTAGAGATTGGGTTTTCTCTCAGTTACTATCCAAGTCATTAATCTCACCTAGGCCACTATCAGGCAGTGGTAGTTTCTATGATGAGGGACCTCAGAGTGGAGAATATGAAGAGCAAGGTACAGTTTTTATTGCTTGTCTGGAATTACTGAAAATATAAAATGTAATCATAGAATTTCTTACAAGAGAAGATTTTCATGCAAGTCATGCTTCACAAATAAATCCCTGGCTAAACTAATAATCAAGTACTATGGGAATAATTAACATCTTCCAATTACATTGGGGTCTGCATACTTCTTTTATGTGTCAGCTTTACTGACTAGTATAACAACATAATGCTCTTAATCAGCTCCTGGAAGGGATGGAAACAGAGATTCTTGAATGTCATTGTTTGTTCCATAAAATATCTGAAATTCTAAATAACTTTTTTTTTGCCAGGACAAAGTATCGTATGAGTGTGATGGCTAGTGTCCTGGTTTGCCTATAGTAGATAATTTTGAGCTAAAGCTGATACTTTTTTTCTTGGTTAGGTTTGGTTCAGTCAGATGGTTTGGTAGTGCCATCACTTGCCTCTATGACATCGAACTCTTCTGATCAACATAATTCCACCATGCAGCAGGTCTCAGATATGGAGCCCTCTCACTCTCAACAATGCGTCATAGAAAAGCAGAAGGATCCCTTGGCAAAGATTGAAGATCTCCAAGTTAAGTTCTTCCGACTGCTTCAGCGCATTGGTCAGTCAAAAGATGATCTTCTTGTTGCAAAGGTTCTTCATCGGATGCACCTAGCAACCTTGATTCGTGCTGGGGAATCAGATTTGAAAAGTGTTAACCTTAGCTTTGGCAGATCACAATCATTAGCAAGCCAACAAGAGGCAATTGGTGTGCCCCAATTGGATTTCTCCTGCAGCATACTTGTCCTGGGTAAAACAGGAGTTGGTAAAAGTGCTACCATAAATTCCATCTTTGATCAAGCAAAGACCATAACTGATGCATTTGGACCTGCAACTAACAGGATTCACGAAGTTGTGGGAACTGTCAATGGGTTTAAAATAAGGGTAATAGATACCCCTGGTCTCCTGCCTTCCTCTACTAGTAATGTGAAGAAAAATAAGAGGATCCTGCTTTCCATCAAGAGATTTATTAGAAAGTCGCCCCCAGATGTGGTTTTGTATGTTGAAAGACTTGATCTTATCAATGTGGGCTATAATGAATTCCCTATTCTGAAGCTTATAACTGAAGTATTTGGCACAGCAATCTGGTTCAACACCATCCTTACCTTGACTCACTCCAACTCAGCTATTCTAGAAGGACCTGATGGGCATATTGTCAATCGTGAGTTATATGTGTCTCAATGTACTAAATTAATGCAGCACTATATTCACCAGGCAGTGTCTGACTCAAGGCTTGAAAACCCTATTCTTTTGGTTGAGAACCATCCTTTGTGTCCAAAAAATATTAAGGGGGAGAAGATTCTTCCAAATGGAAAAGTCTGGAAGTCTCAGTTCCTGTTATTTTGCATTTGTACCAAAATTCTAGCAGATGTCAATTCCGTTCTTAAGTTTCAGAACAGTGTGGAACTGGGCCTTTCAAATAGTGCAAGAATGCCTTCTCTGCCTCATCTTTTCTCCTCCCTTTTACGTCGGCACTCTGTTTCTCATCCAAGTGGAATGGATGATGAAATTGATCAAATATTACTCAATGATATGGAAGAAGATGAATATGATCAATTGCCATCTATCCGAATCTTGGAAAAGGCCCAGTTTGAAAAATTGTCTAAGGTGCAGAAAAAGGAATATCTTGATGAGCTGGATTACAGGGAGACTCTTTTTTTAAAGAAACAGTTGAAAGAAGAGTACCGTAGACACAGAGAGAAGACGCTCTTGAAGGAGCAAAATTTGTTGCATACTGATCATCCTGATGATCAGCAGGAACCTCCAGAGCCTGTTCTGTTACCAGATATGGCCGTTCCTGTGAGTTTTGATTCAGATTGTCCTCTTCATAGATATCGTGCCCTTGTTGCAAGTGACCAATGGCTTGCAAGACCTGTTCTTGATCCCCAAGGATGGGATCATGATGTTGGCTTTGATGGTATAAACTTGGAAACAGCTACGGAAATAAACAAGAATGCATATGCAATGCTTACGGGACAGGTGAACAAAGACAAGCAAGATTTTAGTATTCAATCAGAGTGTGCTGCATCTTATGTGGATCCGAGGGGTCTAACAAATTCTGTAGGTGTTGATGTTCAATCTGTTGGTAAAGATATGATTTATACAATTCATAGCAACATAAAGTTGAGAAACATAAAGCATAATATTGCGGACTGTGGTGTTTCTGTGACATCTTTTGCAAACAAGTGTTATATCGGTGCTAAGATTGAGGATACTTTGCTTGTTGGGAAAAGACTAAAATTTGTCCTAAATGCAGGCCACATAATAGGTGCTGGACAAGTGGCATATGGTGGGAATTTTGAAGCGACTCTGAGAGGAATAGATTTTCCTGTGAGAAATGACCATGTAAGTCTTGCAACGACGGTCCTCTCCTCTAATAAAGAGATGGTGTTGAGTGGAAGCTTGCAATCCGAGTTCAGGCTGGGCAGAAATTCTAGAGCTTCTGTTAGTGCTAATCTCAATAGTCGGAAAATGGGGAAAATATGTATAAAGACAAGTAGCTCAGAGCATTTACAGATTGCTCTTGTTGCATTGTTCTCAATTTTCAAGGGCTTGCTACGCACAAGGGCAGCTGATAACTTGAGCAAGGGCGCAATGGATGGAGGTTGAGGTATTGACTTGCGCGTACATCTCATTTTTTGTTTATGGATTTAATTGAAGTGGTGAAGTAGTCTTAGATACCAAACATAGATTTAGTACTTCTTGCCGAGGGAAAACATGTAGATTTTAATTCTTTTGAGGAGGCTATGCTAGAATTTTGTTGTTCTTGGTACTACCAATGCCTGTCGAAGAATGTCAAAGGTTGATTTCTTGAACCCATTTCTATCAAGAGTTGTCTCTGAAAAATAAGGTAGTCGGGCCTTTGACCATTAGAATTTATCGACAAAATAAATTACAACTGTATAGTATAGTGAAGCAAAGATAATGTTTGGTCTTGCTTATTAAGTTGGAATGTGGATAAGTTCAACCCATCATTATTCCCCTGAAATATGGATAGTGTTCCTGAGGCTTTCTAGACAGTTTTATGGATGGCACAAAATTTATATCCGTCTCATGTTGATGCTTGCTAGCAAAAGTTTAATCCCATATTATTCTGACTCTGTAACTAACACAGTAAAGTAGAGAATAAGATCTTTGTCTTTGCTCCCCGTTTGCCTTCTTACCAAAGGATGGTCAAATTTTGCGTGATTCTCACAGAAATTATCTCTTATGCTGCTAGTTTCAAGTTCTGATGTTTCCCTTTGAATTTCAACCCAAAGCATAGTGCTCAAATCAAGGGGGGGAAAATTAAACATTGGCAAAGATTTTTTTTTTTTAAAAAAAAATGTACAAGGACATATAGTCATATGGGTTAGGTGAGCAGCTGAAATCTCTTGCACTGGGCAAAGATGTCTAGAGGAGGATGTACTCATCAAGTTCTAACCAAGTTGGTTTCTGTATAAACTTGAACCTCAATTACTCATTTAATTCAAGCAATCTGAATGTTACAAGTAAAAACATATTCCTTCAGTATTAAATATAAGATTTCTTTTGGAATACAAAATTTAAATCCGATTGCCTCAGCAGTTGTGTTGTTCCTTTTTACTCCCAAAACAGCACTTGTGTATTAAATAATTAACAATAAACACTTACAGTGTAACCGTGACTTGCAAACCGGGTTAAGCTCAGGTCGCGTGCTGAGATAAGCTTTTGATTTGTTTGGCAAGTTCTGATTAAGAATTCCAAATTTACTGTGGCCTAGTCTGGATGATCACGTGGGTTTCGCCGAGACTTCTGGATCAGTTCTTTTTTTGGTTGATGGAGAATTCAAGCACATCGAAGATCCCTACTTTTAAATAATTGAATATTAATGGCACAAAAAATAATTGAATGCTACTTTGAGTTTTTAATATGAGATCTGGTTGGGGAGTTTATAGAGTTAAATAATTTTTTTTTGAAGTATTTATATTTTATTTTTTAAACTAATTTACCTAACACTGATACACATATGTTAAAAAGATCATATAATATACATTATAAATATGCAATAACTTACTTTTACATACTCCCATTTCATGATTATCTCTGAGAAACATGGGGCATGGCATGAGTTCATTGTGGAAAATGTGTCGGAACACTTCAGAATAAATCGCAAAAATGCCAATTGCACGGACTCAATGATAACGTTAATCCTGAATTTTTTTTACAAATCTAGGTAAAACTTACTCACATGCTTCCTTCGTAAATCATAAATTACGTTTGAAAAGTATTTTTTAATACTAATTTAAACCAACGCTTAATATATTTGCTCCGTTTGGTAAGCCCGTTGGCACAACGGATGCACTTACCGAGACACTTTTTCTCTCACATAAACTACCTCGGAATCTGTGTCCGTTCTTCCAACGGGTTATCCAAACGGAGCTATTATCAACATAGGGTTTAATGTCTAATGAGAAAATACGGGTAAGAAACAATAAAAACCATCTAACCTTAATTAATAATCAGATAAAATTACAAAGAATGAGGAGGTAATTGCTGCTAAGAAAATGTTCCCATTTGATTATTCAAGGATTCAGCTATTTGCATATTTTAAGACGTGTTTTTATGGTATGTGCCAAGAATCATTCCAGAGGCTCACCTCTCCGTTGCAGCATATCCCATAAGCGATTCCTTTTCAATGTTCAGATTCCCTAGCCAGCCTGTCCTCTCTGCTTACTTCACTTGTCCCAATCCCGTTTTGCAGCTAAAAAAAATTGAGTTAGGTAAAGTTCGTAATAAGGGTTCGACCCGCGTTAGCCCGCCATTTTTTGGCGCAGCCAGCGAATCCGTTATTTATTTTTTAAAAAAATATATTTTTATACTTTTTTACCTTTTTTTTATTTCAATATTTGTTATAAAAAATGCAATTTTAAATTCTATTTTTAATAAATTATTAAAAATTTATTAATAGGATTGAAAGAGAATCATATAATTATACAATTTTAGGATTAAGAAAAAAAACAATGATTTATTTTTTAAAAAAATATTTTTGACTGACAATGGCTACATTTCTATAGTCCTTTGTGGGTAGCGAGTTGTGACGGGCTGCCCGCCTACCACCACTACAGTAGCTTCGTTTGGGTTTCCGTTAGAAACCCTGTTTTGACCCCCAAAATCCATTCTCACGCAAGTCGAGACAAAATTTCTCTCACATAAAGTACCTAGGAATCTGTGTCCGTTTTCCCAACGGGTTTCCAAACGAAGCCAGTATGTGGTTGGAAATTCTGTTAGGAGAAGGGAGTTTACAGATTCCGAGGTATTTTGTGGATTTCGAGATGGTTTTACGGATTTTAAGATGGTTTTTATGGATTTCGAGATGGTTTTTACAAATTTTGAGATGATTTTTATCTTGGCAAGCGTGCCCGTGGGGGAAAATGGCTTCCCAAACAGGCATACAGCTAGGCACAACAAATAGACAATCAAAAACCAAAGAATCATCATCCATTGGCCCTGAGCAATTTTATTCACAATCCATTACTTCTGTTGCTAATTCTAATCTAACTGCATTATATACATTCAAATATGATGAATCCTGTTTACCAAAAAAATATGATGAATCCTTGCACACTAATATCTCCCAACAACATCATCCTCAAACTACAAGAACATCAAAACTAGCTTATTTGGACTCAATGATGAGTCCTTCTAATGCCCTTGTTCTGGGTTAAGATTCTGGTTATAACAAGAGGAAGAAAGGGAAAATTGTTTTGGGTTCAACATTTTTTTTTCTTTTTACAGTGAAGAGCCCCACAAAACTTCAGCAACAACGGTGGCAGATTCAGCTTCAGAAATGCAAGCCTCTCTTACTCTCGTCAGAATCTCCTGCTTGAAAGTTCTTCTTTCTCTCTGCCTCAACCCTTCTCCCACTTCTAATTGAACAGCAAATCTTGCCACACAGCTCGCAAATGGATGTGTCTGGAGATACCTTCTTTGCTTATTTTCCATTTTCCCTTTCTCTACCACTCCTCCAACACTAACCCCTCTTTCTTCTTCTTCTTTCTCGCTATGCTGCTCGTTCTCGATCGAATCACCACCCAATTCGGATTTCTGCAACTCTA
>JANTPZ010013732.1:0-10180 GCA_025593235.1 Vachellia pachyceras
CTACATCAAGAAGAAGATACCAAATATGATTCAACTCAGCTCAGTTGGCATTTCCGCTACCAAAGACAACAACAAAAACAATCTCTGGTAAAGTGATCAAACCTGATAGGCTGAGTTCCCAAAAGCAACCCACTACAGCTTAAAGCAATAATGGCACTTTCTGCCTGATCAATATGAAAGAACTAATGTCAACAAAATGGCTCCTTTCTGTGCAAATGAATGAAAAACAGCTAGAAGCTATGAGACTGTGTGAAGAAGAATTCAAAGAAGACAGGTAACATTAGTCCATCTTGCCTGGATGAGGAGTGACCGATGAGTATGGACCAACTTAATACTTAACATGATGGGGTACTTTTAAAGACTTATCTGTTGGACAGAGGCTTAAAAAATGCTTAATAGTTACTACTAACAAAAGACCAACTATGTTTTCCTCCTGATAATTCATTATTCAGTATAGTATTGCAGTATAACACTGACAAGAATCCAGTAAAATCGAGGTCATATAACTTGCAATAAGAACACACAAACAGAGACACACATTTATGATTAAAGAAACTATTTTCCAGCAAATTATTGGAGCCATTTGATGGTAGTACAAGACTTACAATTGCAAATTCCACAAAAGCAATTCGGGTTGAATGCACATGATCCCCTAAAAGCCTCAAGCGTGTAACCTGTAAATTATGAAGTTAAGGTCAAACACAAATCAACTACTCAAATAACTAGTTTCTAGCCAATATGAAACAAATGTTCTGATCTGACCTCTCCGCAAGCTGTTTCAAAAAAGTTTTTCACTTCAGCCTGAGAAACCTGCAATGAGATACATAGGGTAAATTAAGTAAGAGGTCAAGAAAATTAGCCCTGATATCCATATATGCAAAACTCCAGTACATTTTTTATTATCCTAACAGTAATACAACACAAATTGATAGCAAAAAATAGTAAATAGTCATTATGTCAACAAAGTGAAAAGAGAAATACCTTTTTGTCAATATTTGTACAATAAACAGTCCTGCTACACATCTCCCGCTCATCATCTGACTGCGCATCACAAAAGAAAAGGGAACAATTAAATACACTAAAAAGCTTTTGGACCATAACTTACCTTGACAAGGATACATTATGTAACAGAAATTGGCAATAACATACGTCTGGAGTTATTTTCCAGGAAAATTTCAATGAAGAGAGAAAAACGTATCAATGGAAAACATGACATATTTGGCAGTACTAAACATTTGTCAGCGGAACCCCCAAAAAGTTTCCTCAAATGAACACCAAAGATAAGCCACCAAATGGACTACATTATCATATGGCACAGAAGCAGCTGAATCATGGAACTGAAAATTGTGTTGTTCATTCAACCAATCCAACTAAAGCAAAGTATAGAAAGAACAAGATAGTTATTTTTACCCTGGGTAGAAATGTAGGATTCACAGGAAGGATAGCAGTTTTTGAAGGAAGAACCCTGACTGGATAGTAGCCAAGAACGGTACCACCAAGGTTTAGTGCTGCTCTTGCACCTCCTGTTGACAAAAATTCCAATAAAAACACATTTTATCGATTGGAAAAAAACAATTGTCTTTTTTGTTTGTCTATTTTCATATCTTTTTTTTTTTCAGAGTTAGGAAGAGGGCTGGTTTTGCGGGCTTAGAACTTACGTTCATCTGCAAACTCCACAAATGCAAAGCGAAGGATTGAATGAGGATCACCACAAATTCGGCAATCAATCACCTTCAACAATTTGAAAAAACCCAACAAGAATTCACAATTAGTACAACGAGTGAAAGTGCGGCCTTCCAAACCAAAATACATAAGATCAACTGAAAAGGGAGTTAACAAAACCCAACAGAGATACATCACATAATTGCTATTAAGAAGCTTATCCAAATTTCAAATGAACATGTCCAGATAATTGCTTTGCTTGTTGAACGTATTAAAAAAATGATGAAATAGAAACCTAGATTCACTGTCAAAAGTAAGAAACTTCATATCAGTCCTATAGTGATGCCCTATCAAATTAGAAAAGTTCAACCAGATAATGTCAGAAGAACAGAGAAATACCTGAATCCAACCCCAATAAAAAACTCTTGTGTGAGCATATTTTCAAATAATGTATCAGAAGCTATAGAGCAAAGCACGATATTTTCCAAGCTAACAAAAGAAAAAATAGGGATAACCATGCATGAAGGAAGAGTTCAATTTATCAAACTGATTGTGTTCCACAGAGGAAAGCATGGAATTACAAGATGTATGTCTGATGCTCAGCATATATGGCTCTCAGAAGAACATAACCTCAGCAATATATGATCCACAAAAAGTAGCAAAGTTAACCAAGATTCATGATTTACAACTTACTTGCCCACAACTAGAAAATAAGGCAGCAAGCCGCTCCTCAGTTACCTATAGAGACGAGATTATTCAAAAAGAAAAACATTTTCTTTAATAAAAGTATGAGACTAAAAGCTCATGTCATCAATAAGTAATCAGAGCTGGTATAGCTCACATGCTGATCAATGTCAGAAACATATACTGTTCTTCTAATGCTGTCTTCTCTTTGGGCCTTATGCAATCTTCCATTCAGCCTTCTCCCCTGATTGAAATTGTTTCTTCTCTGCGAGATATTGAAAATGATAATCTTAGGACTAAGCTCCGGATAAAAGGTTAACTCAATGACATTATCATCTTTCTGGCATAAAGTGCTATCATTCACCATATAGTGATAGTTAAAAAAACATGCCTAAGTTTGAAGTTAGTAACAGCACTGAGTGAACCGGCAACAGAGTGATTGTCAAAATGGTGAAATTTGCAGTTATTTATGCCAAATCTCATGATATCCTAGCTCAAGGAAGAGAGAATTTGAGGGTAAACTTCAACCCATTAACACAAATGGCAAGCAATGTGATGCATAAGAAATAATAACATAGTATGGAAAAGTCAAACTGCTGTACGATCAAAGTGGTTAGCTGCAGGGCTGTTGTAGAAAGTTTTGACAATTCGCGAAAAGGTTTGAACATTTGCTCTGCCAGATACACACAATCCAGCTTGAGAGAAGACTTGAGAAAAAACAAAACTACGAAAAAGAGAAAGTCTACAAAACAACCACGGAAATTAGAGATCAAGGAGATCAAAGAAGAATGACTATACCCTTCGGTTGTTTGAGTAACTGTCATTATCTGATGGCTTAACCAGAAAATTGTTTGGAAAGAACTGATTAGAGCTCAGATGATGAAGATGATTTTGAGAATGCGATGATGGGACAAACTCTTTAGCTAAAGGATTCAGCTTTGTAAACATATCAACAAGCTTCTGTACATTAAATTCAGTATCAGGCTTCGGCTTTGAGTCCAATTTGGTGGCAGCGGCTGAATCAACGGAAATCTCAGCAACCGCAGCCATAGTATCAAACCACCACCAAAGCAGCCGCAATAATTTACAAAAAACCTTAAAGATGATATCTTTAAACTAATATATATATATAAGAGAGGCAGAAATTCTTTACAGAAGCAGAATGCGATCAGATTAAAATCCACTCCTCCCCAAAACCTTTGCAAATAAAAACCCAACAGAAGTTGGCTCAGAACCCGGAAAAAGAACTAGGATTTTGAAACGAAGTATCAGAACAAACAAGAATGCGTAATTGATGTGAGAGGGGGGGAGGGAGAGGGGGGCTAAATTAGTGAAGGTGGTGTTTGGAATAAGAAGCAGTGAGCGTTTGTGTTGGCTTTAGCGAGCCTTTATTTCTCTCTGTACTTTGGGCTTTGGTCTCAAATCAAATCACAGATCGGAAAGAGAAGAATATAAAGAGCAACATATTTATTAAAAAAAATGGTGAGGAAGCTAATGAAAAAGGTGACTTCAGAGCAAAGCTTTTGTTCGTTTCTGATTTTATAATGATATATGCATTTAATGATTGGATCCATCATCCATAGCTACTCCTCATGTAACTACTATCAATGAAGATTGTCGTTTGAAACTTGGAATTCTCATTCCATCAATTTTCATTTTTATTTTTACTAAACCTTTTTTAGCATATAAAAATTTAGAATTTCTTTTGGTTGCAAAATTTATTTTTTCCACTTAAAAATTTGTATTTTTAGATATTACATCAAAAAGTTAAAAATAATAAATTCAAAAATTATTTGTGATTTGGTAACTATAAATATATGTATGTGAAAATTTTGATTAATAGTTTATTATAAAAACTTATTTTTTTCATTTTTTTCTTATTTTTTGTTTTATTTCTATTTATTTATTTTATGAATTAAATATTCCGTAGGGTGGGTTTTTGTTCCCATTCTATTGATTTCATAGCGCACATGTTGATCCTGTCATGTCACTAATGAAAGTTTGTGCCCTTCACTTGTCAATATCAATAAAGTGTTTTATTTTCTTGCAATTTTGTCCTTTTTTTAATATTTATGTATTTTTATTCCCATTTTAATTGGTGGGAATTTGGGATTATCTGCTGATAAAAAAGGTAAAGAAAAAAGTGGATTTATGGTTTTTTTGTTTTTAGCTAATCTTTCCGGTTTCAACTGTTCATTTATTAAAATTATGATACGATAATCAACCTGATTATATCTCCACTGAATTCATTTACTATCCCTTAATTAATGAATTAATATTCACATTATTGATAAAAATGTTTACATTTAATATTTGATAATGTTTCATGTAGAATTATCTCAAGTTGAAAGATACATATATTTTAGAAAAATCATTAGATTTGAGGATTTTGTTGTAGAAGAATTTTTTATCTATTAGATGTAATCTTTTTTATAATTAATTTTTAAAGATCAAAATTCAAAATAATTGCAGGCATAATGCATTATATGCATTTCCATTAATCTTCAGTGAAATGGAAAAGCCTGAAATATTTATGTAGAGACCAAACCAATGAAGTTCATTTGATTATGTATTTATGTCAATTTGTTATAACAGAGATTAAAAAAAGAAAAAAGCAATGTCATTGTAAGGTGTGACTTTGTATGAAGAATCCAATAATAATTACTAAATTATAAGAACAATTAAAAATTCCAAGCATAGTTGGGGACCAATGTCAAGTTTTTTTAAAAAAAAATAAGCATCTTTTGTTGCATATGGGATTTATTAATTAGATTACTAACCCATGGGGAGAATCATACACCTTTTGTTTAGATAATTTCACTAATAAAATAATAATAATCAAACAAAAGAAAAAGGGAGGGTACACCAACAGGTTGGACTTTGAAGAAAAATAATAATAAAATAATTATTCAGAAAGTGACAAATGAGAACAATTTGTGTATTTTTAAATATTTTAAGTGTCTGCTTTTATCATTTTCACTTTCTTACTCCTTGTCCTTGGCATTTTGCTACCCATGATTGCCATGATCCATCATGATATCAATTTATAGCATTTTTTCTCCCAATGCATTTTTAAAATAATGTATAAAAGCTTCAGAAAAAATGTGATTGGTTAATAATATGTTTATGTTATGTGTTACACTCTCATCTTTTAAATTTTTAAACCCAGAAAAAAAATTAAATGAACTTTTATTTAAGAGTATATAAATTAAACTACTCACAAAACCATAATAGCAGGCACATTTTGTATAACATTTGTAACTAAAATACGACTAACAAAAAATAAAAACAAATTTTGTATAACTTAAAACATGAACCCTGAAGATGAGTGAATGACCCTTTGTAGTTTATATAAACTGAAATTTGATTTACAATATTCAACCTAATAGCAATTGAAATGACATATCCTACACACAAAAAGTCACCTTTCATTTGGGGGGAAAAACAAGAGGAAGAAGATGGCAATGGGTATTGAGTTGCTGAGTTAAAGAAGGCCCATTAATGCTTTGGGCTACTTATCCATCAATATGGTATTTTGGGCCTATTTCAAGGACAAGCCTTCTTCTTATCCTGGGGCCTAAGGGTTGGGTGCTATTTTGAATTTTTAATTTAAGTTCAAACTTGTATTGCAAAACATTAAGTTCAATTCAATTTGAACAACATTACCGACATGGTATCACAAGGTTCAGGGTTTAGTGAAAATGAATAACCCTTTATAGCACGGTGAAATAAGGGCCCGTTCAGGGTGGTGCTAAATTTTTGGTTTTTGGTTTTAAAATGCGATTTTGAAAACAAAACGTGTTCGGCCAAAATGGGGTTGAGTTGATTTTTAACAGTATTTAAAAATAGATTTTATCCAGATTTAAAAACCACAAAAAAAGGTTTTCAGATTTTGGTTTTCAATTTAACAAACATACTTGCCCTCCACTGCTAACTCTACCACGCCACCTCCGTTTTCTCTTACCAACAAACATTCCCTTCTCATGGCTCCGGTGACTTCTACCTCACCGCCTCCATTTTCTGTTCTTCCATGCTCCGTCGACGTTGCTCCTGTCCCAGTACGCATTTCTATTCCACAACGATGAAGGCTTGAATCGACGACCATTTAGTTTTTTAGCTCTCCTTACGTACAGATCTCCATCCTCGCCTCTTAAAAAAACTTTCGAATCCAACGAGCCTTTTCTTGTTCACAAATGGACTCCATCCTGTCGCCAAAAGATGTCGCCTCTGTAAATGTGCTTGAACTTCCACGATTCGCCATGAACATCTTTAGCTTCAATATACTGAAGAGGTGGATCTGCAGTAAAGTCCAAGCGAGGAAAATCGTCTCTGCGTAGTATCTAGGAACAGAAAAACCACCGCCATTGTTGGCGTCTGACTGCATCAAAGTTTTTGCAAATGAGGCAAGTTTATCATCTTGAGCTTAAAATCCATTGTGCCGCCTCCGGCAACGTTGTCCCCATCATAATTAGCCTCCTTCCCGTTCAAAGGAAAAAGCATGGGTTTGGCAAAGACATCGTCTGAATCAGGATCAGCCATGTATTTAATAGCCTCAACTCTACTTTGGCAAAAAAAAAAAAAAAAAGCCTCAACTCTACACAAAATGTACGGTGGAAGAGGAAACCTTCAGCATTTCTTGAAATCCACGGGTCCGTCTGCATGCAAGCATTATTATTATTTTTTCATCTAATTAATTTGACCTACTTACCTATTTCTAATTCACAACACCTTTTTCTAATTCAAAACCAAAAAAAACTTAAAATCAAAAACTAAAAACAAAAACTAGTTTTATTTTTTAAAAATTTTAAAACTTAACTCAAAACCATCCCAAACGGGGCCTAAGGTTAAAATTTCTGTTGTGAGATGCGTACACATTTAATATTTGACAGTGTCTCAAATATGATTGCCTTTAGTGGAATGACACATTTAATTTTCTTTATTAGAGATTAGATTTTATGATAAAAAAAAGTAATGGCTGTCCAAATACGATCAGAATAAAATTCTGAACCTCTAAATTTTTTTATTTCATGGATTTTTAAGACATTCATATTTATGTGTTTTCTCCTTTTTCTTGTTTATCACTAACCTTTCAACTTTTAATTGTTCATGTATTGAAAATCTCATGGGATTACAGGCTTTCGTTGTCCCTGAGAAGGATTTAGGAAATTAATTATAAATTTTCTGCTGTGGAATTTTTTATCCTCTAGATATAATCTTGCGTGCTTTTCTTTTTTTTTAAGATAAAAAATTAAAATAATTGCAAGCATCGAACATAAGGATGAACTTCATTGAATCTTCAGTGAAATTGATGAAAAGGTGTGTGTTTATGTTCAGATCAAACCCTTGAAGCTCATTTGATTATGTATTATGTCAGTTTTTTAAAATATAAATTAAAAGGAGAAAACTAACTAATGCCATTGTGAGGGATGACTTTGGATGAAGAATCCAATAATAATAAATAAATTATACGAATAATTAAAAATAGGACGCACACAATTCTCAATCTGCAATTGAATTTCTTGTAGGGAACTCAATCATCATTAATTCATCCTCTTGATATTTAAATGTCATTCCTTCAACAAAGTCTATTATCAAATTATGATTCATAACTAGAAGCGAGGTCAAATGTGTTTAAATTAAAAAACAAAAGGGCTTGTTGTAATATAGACACACACTTCAACCTATATTTACAAATTATAGATCCTGCATGCCATGAGAATATCACACACACACACACACACAGATGAAGTTGCTTTATTTTACTTTGATGGTAGCTAGAGGAAACCTATTCCACATATTTGCTTCTACTCTAAACTGCCTCTCTCATGATCTTCGAGCTTCCAATAATGATCGATGTCATCTCATCGTCCTGCTTATAATTTATAGCAAAGAAAACCAAGTCACGTAAAAAATTTCAATATCCAAAAGTTTTGTTACTTGAGATGTCATAAATTAATCATTAAACTCATTAGAAAATTAAATTTCAGGATTCATCCAAATTGTTTCACATCTTTTATATATACACTTTCTCGACAAGAAAGAAGTTATTTGCTATTTTCATCTTTCAATTTTCTTGAAAAGGAAAAAATTGAAAGAGTAAAAAGAGAAAGAATGTTACCGCTCAGTAATTAACCTGCGACATCTTGATAAGTTGATCAATGTGAGAACATAGATCTTGTCGCACAGATTCTGTAGGAAGGTGAAGTAGGCATGCCTCCAAGAGGGGAAGAGAAGCAATGAGCCAAAGATGCCCCAAAACCCAGTAGCAAAACCCAAATCCATGCTTATGTAGAATCCTTCGCTGAAAAATGAATCATTATTCTCTTCTCCATGCTTCTCAATATTAGCCGACGGGTCTTCTGATTTTTTCTTCTTCTCATCAGGACAGAGCCTTTGAAGTGGGCTCCCACAGAGATAGGGATTTCCATCATACACAGATGCATCAAAGCCTTGGAGTTGCGTTCCAGATGGGATTTTTCCAGATAAATTATTATGGGATAAGTTCAAAACAGCAAGCCTATCAATTTTTGACAGACTTGAAGGAATTGTTCCAGACAAATGATTTCTTGATAAATCAAGAAAATCGAGGGCATGTAAATTTCCAACCTCCCAGGGAATTTCACCACTCAAATTGTTATTTGATAAATCCAAAGAAACCAGTTCTGAGAGACTTCCAATTTCTTCTGGAATCTTGTCTGATAGTTGATTTCCAGATAGATCGATAAGCCTCAAAAGTCTTTTGTTGTCCTTGAATGACAATTCTGTTCCTTTCCATCTTACTATAGGATAAAATTCATATCCAAATATCCAAGAAGGGGAACCATTTTCAAAGACAAAGAATTGGTTGATGTCCTCATCGATGGTAGACTTCTGAGTCATCATAATGAAATTCTGGAGGCATTTGGGTATATGTCCTGACAAGTTATTCATTGGAAGATCTAAAACATGGATGGTTGATAGATTACAAAGATGTGATGGAAAACTTCCGTAAAAGTTGTTCTTTGTCAAGCTAAGAACTTGCAACTTAGGGAAGTTAGATCCAACCCATGAAGGTACGGATCCTGATAATTGATTTCTCCCAACATCCAACATTACCAATTCGGTACAATTCTTCAAGGGTGGGAGTTGGCCTGTGAAGTGATTTTTCCGTAAAATTAAGTGGCGGACCACAAGCAAGGAGCCCATTGATGTTGGAATCTTTCCAGAGAATTCATTATTACTCAAATCAATGATTCTTATTGATTTTAAGCGATTCCAACAATCTGGAAGTTGTCCTTTGAAGTGATTGCCTGACATGTTCAAAAAGGTCAGGTCTTACTTGGTAGAGCAAAGAAAAGAGGCCATTGATGCTGTGTCTGATATACCAGCATCATAAACATCAATGTAGGATATGTCATTTTGAGTTTGAAGCCATCTTGGAAAAGAAGGACCCAACGTGCAAGATTGCATCATCAATATTCCCAATTGAAAATGAGGGATCCAACTGTGGTTGAATTTCAAAGTAAAAGAGTTTTGGGATAAACCCAAAGCTTTCAGTTTTGTGAGATTGGTAAAGGGGCCTAAATTTGTAATCTCACCTTCCAAAAAGTTCCCAGAAACATCAAAACGTTCCAATTCTAATAGATTCGCAATTGTTTTTGGTAGTGTTCCATTTAGGGCTGGTTTGGATGCTAGGTTTGAAACCTAGGTTTCACAGATTCCGAGGTAAAACCTAGGTTTTGAAATGTGATTTATGTTTGGGAAGTTATAGCTTTTACAGATTTCGAGGTAGAAAAGTAAGAAAAAGTGGGTATGAAAGAGGAAAGTAAGAAAGAGAAAGAGAGAAAAAGTAAGA